>CASCJZ010000207.1:0-12549 GCA_949152475.1 Terebella lapidaria
GGGGAATATATTTATAGGGAATATATTATAGGAATATATTTATAGGGAATATATTTATAGGGAATATATTTATAGGGAATATATTTATTCTATTAAAAGCTTTGGATAGTTCAGCAAACAGGCATTGTTTATCATGTTATTGTATATTATTTTTTCAAGAATTTCAGGCTGCAGCTTTAGCAATTAAACTGTTTGAGTTTTGCCAAATACTTATTAATGTATGTTCGACTTTTTATTGGCATAATCAGAGAGTTATTGTAGTATAGGGTATTCAAGAAAGCTGATGCCAGGGATACAACAAGTAGTCTATATTGATCAAGGTTTGGGTTTAGGTGGTTTTGTTTAGTGATATCGATGTTCACTAAGACTTGATTGAAAGGATTTATCATATTTTAAGTATTCTTGCTTTGATCTCTAGAATGTTCTTAAGTATATTTAGTTGGTACATTCTTGTTTGAACTAAAAATTAGCTGTTTTTTTACTAATTAAATCAAAATTATTGACCTGAACATAAAAATAACATATTGGAAAATGTTAAAGTTGTAAATTTCTCCACTTCCTCCTAAAAAGTCGCAACATCAAATTCTAATTGAGTATTTGTAATCAAACATGCGATGCAACCCAGCAACATTATAAGTTGTCCTCCAAGCCTACCACTAAGAATAAGTGAAACTAGTTCGTCAAGTGAATTCACTATTGAGTTAAAACAAAGGCAAGTTCTATCACAATGGAAGTTTTTTGTTTGAAATTTTGATCCTTAATAATAAATTCCCTCGTGACTTACGAGCTCCATAGAGAAATATTTTCTAAATTTTTTTCCTACTACAATTAAGTTAAATATGAGCACGATTCTTAAGTAAAAGATATCTAAAGAGGGCTAGCACTCCTACTAACCAGACAGAATTGCACAATTAATATTAAATACTGGTTCTTAGATGTTTTCAGGCTTTTGACAACTACTTTAGTCCTCAGATTTTTGTTTTGCTCTCAAGGATATGCTCTATTATGGTGAAATGTGAATCAAATGTTTTAGTGTTAAGTCACTACAATAAGAAATCAAAGGGGAAGCTGTTGGATCATATAAAAGTTCTCATTAATAAAGCTTTTACATTTAAGCTATTGTAGCCTTATTGTTTCTGGTTTTAATGCTTAAGGGAAGTCATTAAGCTCATTAATTGTTCAATCAATAACAACAGCAGGCATACTACAACATATTGATTGATCACCTCACTCAAAAAAAAATCAAACTATCTTGCAACTCTAAACTTCTAAAACTTGGATATATGTGTCTAAATTAGATGATCAGGTATCTAACTGAGCAACAAATGGGTGTTGTGTTGCTGCATCTCCATGATACTAGCAAGGAAGCAGCCTTGAAAACTCCTTAAATATTTAGTCTATGGAAGAACCTCATCAAAAAGTTTAGCTCAAGTCCATTTTAAAAAGCTGTACACGCTTCTACAGAAAAATATTGAAATTAGCATTGAAGCTCTTTATCAATTATTTGGGAGTGAGTCACAATCAATAGAATAAACTCTCAGAAAAAACTCAAATTTATGAAATTTTCAAAGTTTACTATGAATGGAATAAAGCTTGTAGCAAGGAGCTGCTCAAAATAGAAACCTTTGTTCAACCAAAGAATCAGAATAAGTCTAGATAATCTGACCCTATAAGTTTCTTGCTAACTTCTCTCTGCTGTATTTTTGACCAAGATTCACTTCAGAAAAAAATACAAAAAGAAGAATAATTTTTACTATTGAAATTTGTCAGGAGTTTTGGAAACAGAATCAAATAGTAGTATAGGAACTTCACAGAAGAAGAAAAAGATATAGCCATTATTACGATGCTTTGGCTTTATCGATTGCAGGAACTCATCTGCCAGTAATTATCACAAACTAGAATCCTCACAATTAGTTACTAGTTTTTACTATTCTTTCCTACAAAACAGTAATACTGACGATAGTTACTCTTTGATTTCTACCAATATTTCCATATTAATGGAGTCCTCAGCCTTTAGACAGAGTAGAATATACTAATTCCCACTTGACACTTTTGTAGATGGCCTTATCACCCCTATCAAATTCAGATGGATTTTATTTAGGATTGAATAATATCCTTGATCAATTTATTGAGATTTGCACCCAAAAACTATCATTTTCTAAGTATTGGGAGTTTTTAGGATTTGTTTAAAAATTTCTCTTTAAGCATCAACATAACTCAACTATCTCTGCCACTATAGTAAAAATACTTATAAAATTATTTATCAATATTGATAAATTATAGTACTGGTCTTCCACCTAGATTGCAATTTTTTACCGACATAATTTTGAAATCTGCTACTCAAGCATGGTAAAACTCATAAATTTGAGTTGATTAGCTTCCTCATAGAAATCCTTAGAAGATCAGGTAATGACCCACATTTTAGTATTTTACGTGAAATATGAAGGAATATGATCTAAAATTAAAGAATTTCTTCAAGAAAATATTCCGTTTTATAAACATGACAAAAAATTTACACTAAAATTGCTGCTTGAAGGTTAAAAATCAGAGAACTGGCTTAGAAGAAAACTCAATTATGAAGGCATTTTTCAATCAATTGAGTATTATTTCTACTCAAGTCGATATACAAATCAACCAATTTTATTCATAATTCAACAAATTTTGGAACTTGTGAGAATAAATATCACTAATATAGGAACTAGTGATATGAATCGATTGCTAAAATATGTGGACTCTTATTTAATCAACAAAAAAATACCATAAATGTCTTTTAAGGAGATTTTTTCATTATTTGAATTAGTCTTGGATATTTTCAAGAACCGCTTTGTTTATAGAAACTTTGAATATTCAACAGGTGATAGAACCATAATTTCGGGATCTTACTAGTTAGACAATCAACAAGAACGAATCTTATTAATCGCTAGACAGTAATACTTAGATTTAAGATAGATATCTGGATGTGCTAGCGCTTACTCAAGACAATGTTCCACTTATTGCAAATAGATCAATTTAAGAATTTGGAAGAATAGAGTAGTAGGATAAACGTAAATATACTGAACACATGAAAGAACTCAACTAAATTCATCAAAGAACTAAGCAGCTTCTCAGAAAATATACAACCACTTGTTTTTTCTATGAAGAATATTAGGAAACCAGATTGGTATTATATGTGCTTATAATAAGGAAGTAGAAATATTCAGCCTTAATAATAGAGCCATTTATATTTATAAAGGCTTGGAAGGTAGGCAAATAGAGAGAAGAATGGTGGAAGAGTTTCATGAGGAAGTTAATAAGTTTAAAGAAGAATTATAATACTTCAAAGAATCAAAGCCAAAGGAAAGGATAATTAAACTCTTGAAGTTGCTAAAAAAACTATATTGAACATGGAATATAAGATGAATTCTGATTATCTGTCCAATGCACTCAAGAATGAAATTAGAGTATCATTATAAATGTTACAAGTATATCAACAGAAACTTCTTTTAATTGTTGCCATTATCAGATTGCTTTTAACCATTCTTCTTCTATCTATAATTTTTTTAGGTGAGCAGCTCTGTACTTTTATATTCTCAGTTTTTAGGGCTAATTTGAGTTACTATTTTATCTGTCTCTGTAAACTTTCACTCACTTTGATTATAACATAACGTAAAAAAAGAACCCAATAATTGATCATTTAAAATTATTTATCAAGAAAAACTAGCAAAATAATTGAACAAACATGTATCATAAATTATCAAAATAACTAAGTTGATAATGCTCTAAAGAGGAGGAATAGTTTTTGAGAAAAGTGACTGATTATGGTTGGTCTTTAATCACCAAAATTAATCAAATTTACCTCTACTAACTTCTATTAAATCAGTATTATTGATTAATAATGATGCTATTTGATAAAATTATGCAAGAAATCATTTAGGCTAATTTCTTTTTTAAAATATTATTAGAATGGGAATCCCTCGTTTTTACCGGTGGCTACAGAAGAAGTACCCATTGATCAGACTCTAAATTAATGATACTAGTCAACAACGACCTAAATTGATAACTTTTACCTTGACTTTAATGCCCTCAATCTACCAGTGCTTGCAGGTATTTTCTTTACTAAATTTAGGAAGAAGCTACTTTCCTTAAGAACAAAGTTGAACCTCTTAGATTCCATTAAATCTATCAGCAAGTCATTCAGTATATGGAAATATTAATTGACTTGATTGGACCTACCAAACTAATTTTCATTGCTTTGGATGGAGTAGCTCCTAGAGCTAAAATTAATCAATCTAGAGATAGGAGATTTAAAGCTATTAAAGAGAAAAAACCCTATTCATAGCTATTAAAGAGAGCTGGTATTGAAGATATTGAGAATTTTCAACAAAATTCCATCTCTCCAGGCACCGAATTCCTCTATGAATTGTGTGTGTAGCTTAAAAAATGTATAATGAACAAAATGGAAACAGATTGGAAACATTTAAATATATTTTTTTCTGATTGTTGTTGTCCTGGTGAAGGAGAACATAAGATTATTGAATTTATTCGCTACTGTACCAACTGTAAGTTCTTCAGCCCAGACACTACTCACTGTATTTATTCCCTGATGCTGATGTAATTTTGCTATCGTTGGGATTAGGACTAAGAAACATCTGTTTGATTAAGGAAAACTGTTTTTCTTTTGATAATACCAAACCTTATGTCTATTCTCGTATCTTTCAAAGCCTAAATTTTAATTGGTGTTCATTAATATTCTACAGTAATATCTAGAAAAGGAGTTTGAAGAGTGTTTAAAGGTTATTGATAGAGCCAACATTCAATTATTAATGACTTTATCCTGTTGATGGCTTTTGTGGGGAATGATTTCCTACCTTCTGAATTTTGTTTTAGTTTAAAAGAAACTCATATGGATAGGCTTTATGAAAGCTATAAAGAGTATCTTATGGAAACCAAACATTTTATTAATAACAATGGCAATATTGATTGGCATAATGTGCATATTCTACTCAAAATTGCTGTAAAATTTTAAGCTCTTATGCTTTAAGAAAAAGTTAAAAACTACCGCTCTAACAAAAATAACCCCAATTGGGAAGAAGACAAAGCAGATTCAGAAGAATAGTCCTTAGAAGAATATGAGATCATAGATCATACAATCACTAAGGGTAAGTAATATTACTATAAAACTCGATTTTAACTCCAAAAAATAACCAAAGACAATCCACATTTTATCAAAATCATCTCCTAGTATATTTAAGGATTATAATTTTATTGTCAATATTATTTTCAAGGTCTCCCTTCATGGTCCTGGTACTATCCATATCATTACACACCTCTTCTGGCTGATGTTTATGAATATTTGTCTCAAAACCCTGACATCAAAATTAAATTCACTAAAGCTCTGCCTGAGGAACCTTTTGTTGCTTTAATGCTTATGCTTCCAGAGAATTCCTTTGGTTTGCTTCCTAAGGCACTTCAGACAGCTTTAATGAGTCCAGAATGCCCATTAAGAAACCCAATTGATTATTATCCCTTAGATTTTGAGTTAGATAAATTTGAGCAAATCAAATACAATAAAAGAGCACTTATTCCCTTTCTTCTCGGGAAAGATCTAAAACGATTCTATCAATCAATTAAAAGAGAACAATACAATGCTAAGGAACTTTAAAGAAATAAAAAATCTAACACTCTTTTATTTTATTTTACTGGTGAGGGTAAGCATGCCAGGCTAACAGGTATGTAAATGGTCTACAATCATGAGGCTGAAGAACAGCTAAGAAAGCAGTTGAATTATAGTGAAAAGTATGACAAATTAAGATTTCCTAGTTTGAACCTATATGGGAACTGGTCGCTAGATGTTCATGGTAGAATTTGTATAAATCATAAGTATTAATCTACAGGTAATCCAGCTGATTTGGTTTTCTTCAATAATTTCTTAGGATACATTGAATAGACCTAGACTGCCTCTGATTTACAGATGTCACTGTAAAAATAGTATGAAAAAATAGGAATCTCAGGTAAAAGTTAAAAGTATTACATTGTAAAACAAGCAAGATATGTAAGAACACCAGTTAACTTCCAGTTAGTTCGAACTCGTAGGCAGGTAATTGTCCCTGATTTTGCCTTATTTAGGGTTCCTAAATACCAATACCTTCAACAGCCTAAGCAATTTGAACCCCAATAATTGTACCAGAAATAGTAAAGAGTCATTCTTCTCAATAAACAATTTTTTGGATGTGTTGGTATAATAGAGAAATTAGAAGCAAATTAGGTCCATGTCAATATCAAATAGTTTGGATACAGATGCACTAATAAAATTACTTAATGTATATATCCATGCTATTTTAGATGAAGAAGATTTTTATACAATAGACTATGTAGTCAATCATCTGGATATAAGTTGTCCGACATTGCTTGTGATTCTAGATGAATTCTTAGTATATCCCATTTTCTCAAAGAAAAATAAATCTCTGAAAGATTCGCTCCCCAATGCTATTAATTTGGGATTAAGTATTATTAATAAGGAAAAAATGAGAATAATACCACAATATGTTAGATGTCAAATGGAACACTAAAACACCTATCAACCCAAAAATATCTTCAAAAAACTAGAGTTCTCAATTTATTGTTTAAAACTCCTAGAAAAATATATCTCTGAGTTTGGATGGTTAATTGACTTTATTGAGCAATCTCAAGATAAGGAAACATCTGTTGCCCACCTATTTCCTGAGTAAAAAGATCTTAATGCTCGAATTCTCAAGGAATATAAGAAACTGCTATAATTTAAGCATACAGGTTTGTTTTATTCTATATATTCAAAGGTTGGTGAGGGAGAGGTATCATTTGGAGCTTGTTAGCGAAAACCCTCCACAACTGCTGTTCTTCCTTACACTTAAATCATTTCCAAAAAACAGGCTAAAATAGCCCCTCCTTGCCTTAGATGTGAACCAGAATATCATAACATTGGAGATCATGCTATTTATTTAAAAACCTTCTAAATGTGTTGTATTGTTGGGATTGATGACCATAGATTCTATGTAAAAGTACCAAAGAGGGAATAAATGGTTAAGGTAGAATTTATGGATATTTTCAATGAAAAATGGGTTGATTACTTGCAGAAAAGTGATCCGGTTGCCTGGAACATGGAAATAAGCTATTATGAACCAACTTATTGGAAAAAAGCCATAAATATAAAACCAAAAGCAATCATACCGATTTAAGATTTATCCAATTAAGAGATGGACTATTGATATGCCTGCACTCTGCAGTAATCTTGATTCCTTATATGGATATATTATGTATGTAATCACTGCGTTCGCAGTTTTGATATATATATATCTATATATATATATATTGTATGTGTATGTATTCTTCATAAAATCAACTCAAGATATTAAGAGCTTCATTTTCTAGGTCCACTTTGGTGAATTACAGAATAGTGCTTGTTTTATTTTGATTTGGAGTGATAAATGTGACTTTTGGTCTGGGATAAACCATCACAGTTTTGTTTTTTTATAACTATTTTTTTATCAATCCTCCTATCATTCTACCAAACACCACTTTTGGTAGTCCCATCTGGATAATAGATAGTACCCATCCCATTTCTCTTACCATCTTCCCATTCACCCTCAAATATCCTACCATCTGTCCAATAGTACTTTCCACTCCCACATTTTTTATCCTTAGTATAATTTCCCACATATTTTCTTCCATCTGCCCACATATACACACCAAACCCATCCATCATATTATTTTTCCATTAACCCTCATAAATTCGACCATCATGATGTTGATATTTACCTTTTCCTTCAATTGTACCTTTATGCCAATAACCCTGGTACTGTGAACCATCATTCCAGATATAGGTTCCTTTCCCTGACTTATATCCATGTTAAAAGTTACCCTTATAAGTGTTTCCATCACTCCATTTCTAGACTCCATATCCATGTGGCTCATCATCTGCCCAGTTCCCTTCATATTTCCCACCATTTGCTCTTTGATAGATTCCATGTCCATGCGCTTTATTGTTTAACCATTCTCCATCATAAAAGTCACCATCTGGATGAACAAATTTCCCCTTTCCATTTGATTTGTTATGTTTCCAGTACCCAACAAAGGTAGCCCCATCTGGCCACACTTGTACTCCAAATCCTTATTTTTCACTACCTTGAACCTCTCCCTCATAGACTATTCCTGATTAATAGTCTATTCTTTGGATTGAAGTTTGATTAGTAACTTGTGTGTCTCCTATTTCTTTGATTTGTTCCTTCTCATCTAGAAAGTATCTATTATTGATTTTATTTTTATTGGTGAGATGCATGGGTAGCTGGGTTTCTATTTCTTCTTGGCTAGGTTTTTATCTGACTGTAATCATTGTTTTTTCATATGATTATTTGATTCTTTAGCAAGTATTGCTACAGTCGTTTCCCATAATAATTACTATTAATTTTATATTTAACTGCATGATCATTTCCTAAAAATTAGTATAGTTATGAAAAAAGCATTATCAACTTATAAATAACTCAATATTTTGCTCATATTATCATAAATCAATTGTAAAACTCCAGTATTTATTTTTTTAGAAAACTCAATCAAAGTAAGTAGACAAATTCCAAGGTTGCACCAATAATTTTGCCTTTATTAGCCTGAAAAATGTTGTTATTTTTAGACTAAACCTTTCTTATTTTATCATGATTCTCCTTGATGATAAGTTTTTCAGCCTCAGAACAAGATTGTACACTCAAAGTATTCAAAACTATTATTTTTACCCCATGTTTGAGATTTTATATTGGATTTTATCACAAAAATAGTCCATTCTTTTATTTAAGACCAGATAAACATTATTCCTGGTAGGGTTGAGTTTATGAGTCCAATACTCTACAATAATCATGGAAATACCAAATTCTTGTATAGTGTTTTTGGTTCCCATGAATACCATCACAACATCAGCATTTTTTATGAAACTCTTAACTACTTATTGATTTGAAGCTTTTCCTCTGATGTCCCAATATTGAACTTAGCATTGAAACTAGTCTTGAGGAGAAAAATGCCTGGTGAACTAGACTATTCGTTTTTTTTACAGTTTCTTTGGTTGTTCTTGCCGGACAGAGGTTAGATAGGTAGGTTTTCCTGCATTTTTAGGACCAATGAGGCAAATATTTAACATTAGTCTTCCCTATGATATAATAATTTAGACTATTATAAGGTCGAAAGCTAACTCAAATTATGACTATATTGAAATAGGATTCCAAACTTTCATGTTAAGGGTGTGTCCAATGAATAGTTTACTACAAAGATACTACAATTAGAATTAACAGAATTTGCTTCCAATAGTTTTAAAGATTCCTATTTATAATTATATTAGCGCCTATTATAAATTCTCTGACAAAAAGGCGATATTTATTCTTTTATTATTTATGGAGTATTACTTCATAGTACCAAGAAATTTTCATAGAAAACGTAAGGTGCAAAAAAGGAGTGAAATAACCGACTATTGCCTTACTCCTCCAAAATATTTTGATAAGAATAGCATGATAAATAGAGTAAGCAAGTATAAAAAAGAATTTGGGTATGACTATGAATCAAATGGTAGTCAAACTTTAACTTTTTTGCAAGAAGAATTTACAGACAAACTATATAAGTACTTAGGAGGAAACTAATGGACGCACAAATTGGGAAGAATGGATAAATTCAAAGAAAATAATAACTGAACTTTGCATTAAGAAGAATCCAGTCATCAATGTCTTTACTTCAATAGAAAGACAGATAGTGAGTAATCATTTGGCATAAGCGTTTGAAAAGACCAAAGGATTTGGGCAAAGAATAGATAAATGATATTTTATATGGGATCTCTAAGATTGTCTGAGTTTGTTAGGTTTTTCAAATGGAAAACAGTCGAAATTCCACAATAAATTAGTTAGCTGTTGAGTGTTATGGAATTTATACCTGCAAGTAACATCTACCTTCATATAATCTGGCAATCTGTAATTTATAATAGTTTCCCTTTATCTTTTTAACTTCAGAACTCTTTGAAGCATTTGCAATAATTTGACTCCTTTGAGACCAAACACATGCTCAACACATTACTATTTATGTTTAGAGTAGGACTGAAGAAAGATATAAATGGATAGTATCACCATAGATGGAGCTCAGTAACAGAATAGACAACATTACACCAGATAAGGCGATTCAACATGGCCAAGGAAGCTAGCAAGAATTTGTACCAACCTGTTTCATATATAACTTCAACATCTTCCTATTATTGAATCATAATTTCGTAGTAACTAAATGTATACGCTTACTTCAAACAGAACTATCAGACATCTATCATACGAGGATGTGGGCACTTGGGGCACAAATACAACATCCTTGTGCCTTATAGCCTGGCCTGCACTTCGGATACCATAATAATAGTTTTTTCTCACATTTTTGGGGTGTATGCTTGCGTTAACATGATCCTCTGCTACCTTTTCCCCAACCTCTGCCATAAATAAGTGGTTTGATACAAATTCAATCAAAATCTTTCCATCCTACTTAGACTCAATCAAACATGATTCATAAAAATAAGAAAAAATTGAACCAGGTGGACAATTAAGGGTACAGGTATCCTAAAATCGAAAGTAGCCTTATCCACACCTATCCTTAATTTTTCCTTGGCATATTGGTCGATCATCAAGTCGATTTTTCTCTATATTAGATTAGACACTGTCTTCTACTGTGATCGATTGAACTGATATATATTTTTTAAACTGTAATTAATGTACTCAGAAATATTCTCTTCCTTTGGAAAATGGGGAAAAGACAGTCACATAAAGTAACAGAGTGGACTCTCATCATGTGGATATCTCCAACCTAACTCCAAATTGCATATTTATTTTTTACAGCTTTAAATAGCAACCGTGATTGATGCATTTTCAATAACAACTTCTTTATTTCATATTCTTCAGTTCTTTTATAATTATAGATTCAATGCTGTGAAAGACTTAATCTTTTCAAAAAAAGACATGACTAGAGCTAATCTGATTAACTTGACTTTAATTCAAAAAAAACCCTATTTTTGGTGTACAAATGGTTAACAATCTATGCTACATAAATTGGAATCTAAGATATTTTTAACATTAAAAAGTTCTTGTTTTCCGAGATCAACTACAGTATCCTAAACAAAGGAGACTATTAATAAAATTGTCTATGTTACTAAGCATAATTTAGGCATCTTAAAATGAATTCTTCTGGTTAGAAATAGCTGCTTTGAAAGAATTCCAATAACAATCTATTCTATTCCAATCATAGCAAGTTTCTAAAATTTTAAAAGACCTGATTTTCAAATCAAAAAGAAACTATTGATTATTTGCTCATATTGATTCAATTATTCAAGTGAATCTCCCATATACGACTTCTTTCCATGTGTAAAAATAGTTACCAACAAATGATAAATTTGGCCCCATAGATATCATCAAATAATTCCTCAGTAATTAATATACTTGATCAAAAATTAAGAACTAAATATATAAAAGTTTTAAAATTGTGATCAAGTGACTGATAGAATTTCATTACTTGTTCAATATTCCAACCCCGGATCATTAACAGCTGCCTTGCTGATACATTTTTTCATATTAAACTCCTATTTTTAAATTAGCATCCTAATGCCTTTTCTGCTTAACTCCATTTTTTAGATTATTTATTTTATCCTAATAACATGTTATTTTCTCTGAAAACATGCTTTAAAATGAAACCCTGGGGACTGACCCTCTCTAGAAATCTATTATTTTCATAAAGAATACCAAAATTCAAGGTTATTGATCATCCAAGAGAAGTTTGTAAGTTAATTTTTGATGAAAATGGTAAATGCTTAATCTTCGAGCATAAAAATGGATAGGCTGAATTAAAGTGGATTATGAGGAGTTGTAGTCTCTTTACTATCATTAATACAGTCTTAATGGGCGCTGAATTGGCTTATCCTAGTACATAAATATCATAATGATAAGTTTTTGGGAAATGGAACTCATTTTCTTTCAGTTTATGCACTTGTCTTGGTTATTTTTTCATGACTATATTGCAGGGATTATCCAGAAGAACCGTACATCGAATGCATCTTCAGGAAAATCTTGAATATATAGATTTGACATTTTTTAATGCATTCTGGGTAGATTTTTCTTAATCTCTAGAAACCAACTATGATCACTTTTCATCTTTCTTAATTCCAAGAGCCATACCCATCTTATGGGGGATTTATTGGATTTGAATTAACTTCAATAGGAAAATTATGGATCAAAGTAGAAAAAAATGAGTTCAGGAACATTAAAGATTATGAAGAAACCTTAGACTGTATACTCTTGGGTAAACCTATAAAGGATTTGGTCATTAAAGTTAAACCTAAATGATTGTTAGAGTTTATATTTGTTGTAGATGCACTCATTAATCATCCTCAATGATATTCTTATCCTTGTATGGATTTGTATCATATTATTTTTTGTTGATATTCATTTTTCCATACTTGACTTCCTTGTTACCACCCTTAAGTTCTTATAGTCTTTTGTTCTTCCAGTTTTCAATTTCTTTTTTCAACTCTTTCTTTTC
>CASCJZ010000208.1:0-40821 GCA_949152475.1 Terebella lapidaria
TAGCCACAAACACTCGCTGAATAAATTAACTTAAAATTTACGATATGCCCATTATAAACTACGATGATCGCCTATGCTATAACATGGGGTTAAAAAACTAACTCTCAGAAACGGCCCCATTTTATGTCACAATGTACTATGTCCCTAGACTAACTATTAGCCACAAACACTCGCTGAATAAATTAACTTAAAATTTACGATATGCCCATTATAAACTACGATGATCGCCTATGCTATAACATGGGGTTAAAAAAATAACTCTCAGAAACGGCCCCATTTTATGTCACAATGTACTATGTCCCTAGACTAACTATTAGCCACAAACACTCGCTGAATAAATTAACTTAAAATTTACGATATGCCCATTATAAACTACGATGATCGCCTATGCTATAACATGGGGTTAAAAAAATAACTCTCAGAAACGGCCCCATTTTATGTCACAATGTACTATGTCCCTAGACTAACTATTAGCCACAAACACTCGCTGAATAAATTAACTTAAAATTTACGATATGCCCATTATAAACTACGATGATCGCCTATGCTATAACATGGGGTTAAAAAAATAACTCTCAGAAACGGCCCCATTTTATGTCACAATGTACTATGTCCCTAGACTAACTATTAGCCACAAACACTCGCTGAATAAATTAACTTAAAATTTACGATATGCCCATTATAAACTACGATGATCGCCTATGCTATAACATGGGGTTAAAAAAATAACTCTCAGAAACGGCCCCATTTTATGTCACAATGTACTATGTCCCTAGACTAACTATTAGCCACAAACACTCGCTGAATAAATTAACTTAAAATTTACGATATGCCCATTATAAACTACGATGATCGCCTATGCTATAACATGGGGTTAAAAAAATAACTCTCAGAAACGGCCCCATTTTATGTCACAATGTACTATGTCCCTAGACTAACTATTAGCCACAAACACTCGCTGAATAAATTAACTTAAAATTTACGATATGCCCATTATAAACTACGATGATCGCCTATGCTATAACATGGGGTTAAAAAAATAACTCTCAGAAACGGCCCCATTTTATGTCACAATGTACTATGTCCCTAGACTAACTATTAGCCACAAACACTCGCTGAATAAATTAACTTAAAATTTACGATATGCCCATTATAAACTACGATGATCGCCTATGCTATAACATGGGGTTAAAAAAATAACTCTCAGAAACGGCCCCATTTTATGTCACAATGTACTATGTCCCTAGACTAACTATTAGCCACAAACACTCGCTGAATAAATTAACTTAAAATTTACGATATGCCCATTATAAACTACGATGATCGCCTATGCTATAACATGGGGTTAAAAAAATAACTCTCAGAAACGGCCCCATTTTATGTCACAATGTACTATGTCCCTAGACTAACTATTAGCCACAAACACTCGCTGAATAAATTAACTTAAAATTTACGATATGCCCATTATAAACTACGATGATCGCCTATGCTATAACATGGGGTTAAAAAAATAACTCTCAGAAACGGCCCCATTTTATGTCACAATGTACTATGTCCCTAGACTAACTATTAGCCACAAACACTCGCTGAATAAATTAACTTAAAATTTACGATATGCCCATTATAAACTACGATGATCGCCTATGCTATAACATGGGGTTAAAAAAATAACTCTCAGAAACGGCCCCATTTTATGTCACAATGTACTATGTCCCTAGACTAACTATTAGCCACAAACACTCGCTGAATAAATTAACTTAAAATTTACGATATGCCCATTATAAACTACGATGATCGCCTATGCTATAACATGGGGTTAAAAAAATAACTCTCAGAAACGGCCCCATTTTATGTCACAATGTACTATGTCCCTAGACTAACTATTAGCCACAAACACTCGCTGAATAAATTAACTTAAAATTTACGATATGCCCATTATAAACTACGATGATCGCCTATGCTATAACATGGGGTTAAAAAAATAACTCTCAGAAACGGCCCCATTTTATGTCACAATGTACTATGTCCCTAGACTAACTATTAGCCACAAACACTCGCTGAATAAATTAACTTAAAATTTACGATATGCCCATTATAAACTACGATGATCGCCTATGCTATAACATGGGGTTAAAAAAATAACTCTCAGAAACGGCCCCATTTTATGTCACAATGTACTATGTCCCTAGACTAACTATTAGCCACAAACACTCGCTGAATAAATTAACTTAAAATTTACGATATGCCCATTATAAACTACGATGATCGCCTATGCTATAACATGGGGTTAAAAAAATAACTCTCAGAAACGGCCCCATTTTATGTCACAATGTACTATGTCCCTAGACTAACTATTAGCCACAAACACTCGCTGAATAAATTAACTTAAAATTTACGATATGCCCATTATAAACTACGATGATCGCCTATGCTATAACATGGGGTTAAAAAAATAACTCTCAGAAACGGCCCCATTTTATGTCACAATGTACTATGTCCCTAGACTAACTATTAGCCACAAACACTCGCTGAATAAATTAACTTAAAATTTACGATATGCCCATTATAAACTACGATGATCGCCTATGCTATAACATGGGGTTAAAAAAATAACTCTCAGAAACGGCCCCATTTTATGTCACAATGTACTATGTCCCTAGACTAACTATTAGCCACAAACACTCGCTGAATAAATTAACTTAAAATTTACGATATGCCCATTATAAACTACGATGATCGCCTATGCTATAACATGGGGTTAAAAAAATAACTCTCAGAAACGGCCCCATTTTATGTCACAATGTACTATGTCCCTAGACTAACTATTAGCCACAAACACTCGCTGAATAAATTAACTTAAAATTTACGATATGCCCATTATAAACTACGATGATCGCCTATGCTATAACATGGGGTTAAAAAAATAACTCTCAGAAACGGCCCCATTTTATGTCACAATGTACTATGTCCCTAGACTAACTATTAGCCACAAACACTCGCTGAATAAATTAACTTAAAATTTACGATATGCCCATTATAAACTACGATGATCGCCTATGCTATAACATGGGGTTAAAAAAATAACTCTCAGAAACGGCCCCATTTTATGTCACAATGTACTATGTCCCTAGACTAACTATTAGCCACAAACACTCGCTGAATAAATTAACTTAAAATTTACGATATGCCCATTATAAACTACGATGATCGCCTATGCTATAACATGGGGTTAAAAAAATAACTCTCAGAAACGGCCCCATTTTATGTCACAATGTACTATGTCCCTAGACTAACTATTAGCCACAAACACTCGCTGAATAAATTAACTTAAAATTTACGATATGCCCATTATAAACTACGATGATCGCCTATGCTATAACATGGGGTTAAAAAAATAACTCTCAGAAACGGCCCCATTTTATGTCACAATGTACTATGTCCCTAGACTAACTATTAGCCACAAACACTCGCTGAATAAATTAACTTAAAATTTACGATATGCCCATTATAAACTACGATGATCGCCTATGCTATAACATGGGGTTAAAAAAATAACTCTCAGAAACGGCCCCATTTTATGTCACAATGTACTATGTCCCTAGACTAACTATTAGCCACAAACACTCGCTGAATAAATTAACTTAAAATTTACGATATGCCCATTATAAACTACGATGATCGCCTATGCTATAACATGGGGTTAAAAAAATAACTCTCAGAAACGGCCCCATTTTATGTCACAATGTACTATGTCCCTAGACTAACTATTAGCCACAAACACTCGCTGAATAAATTAACTTAAAATTTACGATATGCCCATTATAAACTACGATGATCGCCTATGCTATAACATGGGGTTAAAAAAATAACTCTCAGAAACGGCCCCATTTTATGTCACAATGTACTATGTCCCTAGACTAACTATTAGCCACAAACACTCGCTGAATAAATTAACTTAAAATTTACGATATGCCCATTATAAACTACGATGATCGCCTATGCTATAACATGGGGTTAAAAAAATAACTCTCAGAAACGGCCCCATTTTATGTCACAATGTACTATGTCCCTAGACTAACTATTAGCCACAAACACTCGCTGAATAAATTAACTTAAAATTTACGATATGCCCATTATAAACTACGATGATCGCCTATGCTATAACATGGGGTTAAAAAAATAACTCTCAGAAACGGCCCCATTTTATGTCACAATGTACTATGTCCCTAGACTAACTATTAGCCACAAACACTCGCTGAATAAATTAACTTAAAATTTACGATATGCCCATTATAAACTACGATGATCGCCTATGCTATAACATGGGGTTAAAAAAATAACTCTCAGAAACGGCCCCATTTTATGTCACAATGTACTATGTCCCTAGACTAACTATTAGCCACAAACACTCGCTGAATAAATTAACTTAAAATTTACGATATGCCCATTATAAACTACGATGATCGCCTATGCTATAACATGGGGTTAAAAAAATAACTCTCAGAAACGGCCCCATTTTATGTCACAATGTACTATGTCCCTAGACTAACTATTAGCCACAAACACTCGCTGAATAAATTAACTTAAAATTTACGATATGCCCATTATAAACTACGATGATCGCCTATGCTATAACATGGGGTTAAAAAAATAACTCTCAGAAACGGCCCCATTTTATGTCACAATGTACTATGTCCCTAGACTAACTATTAGCCACAAACACTCGCTGAATAAATTAACTTAAAATTTACGATATGCCCATTATAAACTACGATGATCGCCTATGCTATAACATGGGGTTAAAAAAATAACTCTCAGAAACGGCCCCATTTTATGTCACAATGTACTATGTCCCTAGACTAACTATTAGCCACAAACACTCGCTGAATAAATTAACTTAAAATTTACGATATGCCCATTATAAACTACGATGATCGCCTATGCTATAACATGGGGTTAAAAAAATAACTCTCAGAAACGGCCCCATTTTATGTCACAATGTACTATGTCCCTAGACTAACTATTAGCCACAAACACTCGCTGAATAAATTAACTTAAAATTTACGATATGCCCATTATAAACTACGATGATCGCCTATGCTATAACATGGGGTTAAAAAAATAACTCTCAGAAACGGCCCCATTTTATGTCACAATGTACTATGTCCCTAGACTAACTATTAGCCACAAACACTCGCTGAATAAATTAACTTAAAATTTACGATATGCCCATTATAAACTACGATGATCGCCTATGCTATAACATGGGGTTAAAAAAATAACTCTCAGAAACGGCCCCATTTTATGTCACAATGTACTATGTCCCTAGACTAACTATTAGCCACAAACACTCGCTGAATAAATTAACTTAAAATTTACGATATGCCCATTATAAACTACGATGATCGCCTATGCTATAACATGGGGTTAAAAAAATAACTCTCAGAAACGGCCCCATTTTATGTCACAATGTACTATGTCCCTAGACTAACTATTAGCCACAAACACTCGCTGAATAAATTAACTTAAAATTTACGATATGCCCATTATAAACTACGATGATCGCCTATGCTATAACATGGGGTTAAAAAAATAACTCTCAGAAACGGCCCCATTTTATGTCACAATGTACTATGTCCCTAGACTAACTATTAGCCACAAACACTCGCTGAATAAATTAACTTAAAATTTACGATATGCCCATTATAAACTACGATGATCGCCTATGCTATAACATGGGGTTAAAAAAATAACTCTCAGAAACGGCCCCATTTTATGTCACAATGTACTATGTCCCTAGACTAACTATTAGCCACAAACACTCGCTGAATAAATTAACTTAAAATTTACGATATGCCCATTATAAACTACGATGATCGCCTATGCTATAACATGGGGTTAAAAAAATAACTCTCAGAAACGGCCCCATTTTATGTCACAATGTACTATGTCCCTAGACTAACTATTAGCCACAAACACTCGCTGAATAAATTAACTTAAAATTTACGATATGCCCATTATAAACTACGATGATCGCCTATGCTATAACATGGGGTTAAAAAAATAACTCTCAGAAACGGCCCCATTTTATGTCACAATGTACTATGTCCCTAGACTAACTATTAGCCACAAACACTCGCTGAATAAATTAACTTAAAATTTACGATATGCCCATTATAAACTACGATGATCGCCTATGCTATAACATGGGGTTAAAAAAATAACTCTCAGAAACGGCCCCATTTTATGTCACAATGTACTATGTCCCTAGACTAACTATTAGCCACAAACACTCGCTGAATAAATTAACTTAAAATTTACGATATGCCCATTATAAACTACGATGATCGCCTATGCTATAACATGGGGTTAAAAAAATAACTCTCAGAAACGGCCCCATTTTATGTCACAATGTACTATGTCCCTAGACTAACTATTAGCCACAAACACTCGCTGAATAAATTAACTTAAAATTTACGATATGCCCATTATAAACTACGATGATCGCCTATGCTATAACATGGGGTTAAAAAAATAACTCTCAGAAACGGCCCCATTTTATGTCACAATGTACTATGTCCCTAGACTAACTATTAGCCACAAACACTCGCTGAATAAATTAACTTAAAATTTACGATATGCCCATTATAAACTACGATGATCGCCTATGCTATAACATGGGGTTAAAAAAATAACTCTCAGAAACGGCCCCATTTTATGTCACAATGTACTATGTCCCTAGACTAACTATTAGCCACAAACACTCGCTGAATAAATTAACTTAAAATTTACGATATGCCCATTATAAACTACGATGATCGCCTATGCTATAACATGGGGTTAAAAAAATAACTCTCAGAAACGGCCCCATTTTATGTCACAATGTACTATGTCCCTAGACTAACTATTAGCCACAAACACTCGCTGAATAAATTAACTTAAAATTTACGATATGCCCATTATAAACTACGATGATCGCCTATGCTATAACATGGGGTTAAAAAAATAACTCTCAGAAACGGCCCCATTTTATGTCACAATGTACTATGTCCCTAGACTAACTATTAGCCACAAACACTCGCTGAATAAATTAACTTAAAATTTACGATATGCCCATTATAAACTACGATGATCGCCTATGCTATAACATGGGGTTAAAAAAATAACTCTCAGAAACGGCCCCATTTTATGTCACAATGTACTATGTCCCTAGACTAACTATTAGCCACAAACACTCGCTGAATAAATTAACTTAAAATTTACGATATGCCCATTATAAACTACGATGATCGCCTATGCTATAACATGGGGTTAAAAAAATAACTCTCAGAAACGGCCCCATTTTATGTCACAATGTACTATGTCCCTAGACTAACTATTAGCCACAAACACTCGCTGAATAAATTAACTTAAAATTTACGATATGCCCATTATAAACTACGATGATCGCCTATGCTATAACATGGGGTTAAAAAAATAACTCTCAGAAACGGCCCCATTTTATGTCACAATGTACTATGTCCCTAGACTAACTATTAGCCACAAACACTCGCTGAATAAATTAACTTAAAATTTACGATATGCCCATTATAAACTACGATGATCGCCTATGCTATAACATGGGGTTAAAAAAATAACTCTCAGAAACGGCCCCATTTTATGTCACAATGTACTATGTCCCTAGACTAACTATTAGCCACAAACACTCGCTGAATAAATTAACTTAAAATTTACGATATGCCCATTATAAACTACGATGATCGCCTATGCTATAACATGGGGTTAAAAAAATAACTCTCAGAAACGGCCCCATTTTATGTCACAATGTACTATGTCCCTAGACTAACTATTAGCCACAAACACTCGCTGAATAAATTAACTTAAAATTTACGATATGCCCATTATAAACTACGATGATCGCCTATGCTATAACATGGGGTTAAAAAAATAACTCTCAGAAACGGCCCCATTTTATGTCACAATGTACTATGTCCCTAGACTAACTATTAGCCACAAACACTCGCTGAATAAATTAACTTAAAATTTACGATATGCCCATTATAAACTACGATGATCGCCTATGCTATAACATGGGGTTAAAAAAATAACTCTCAGAAACGGCCCCATTTTATGTCACAATGTACTATGTCCCTAGACTAACTATTAGCCACAAACACTCGCTGAATAAATTAACTTAAAATTTACGATATGCCCATTATAAACTACGATGATCGCCTATGCTATAACATGGGGTTAAAAAAATAACTCTCAGAAACGGCCCCATTTTATGTCACAATGTACTATGTCCCTAGACTAACTATTAGCCACAAACACTCGCTGAATAAATTAACTTAAAATTTACGATATGCCCATTATAAACTACGATGATCGCCTATGCTATAACATGGGGTTAAAAAAATAACTCTCAGAAACGGCCCCATTTTATGTCACAATGTACTATGTCCCTAGACTAACTATTAGCCACAAACACTCGCTGAATAAATTAACTTAAAATTTACGATATGCCCATTATAAACTACGATGATCGCCTATGCTATAACATGGGGTTAAAAAAATAACTCTCAGAAACGGCCCCATTTTATGTCACAATGTACTATGTCCCTAGACTAACTATTAGCCACAAACACTCGCTGAATAAATTAACTTAAAATTTACGATATGCCCATTATAAACTACGATGATCGCCTATGCTATAACATGGGGTTAAAAAAATAACTCTCAGAAACGGCCCCATTTTATGTCACAATGTACTATGTCCCTAGACTAACTATTAGCCACAAACACTCGCTGAATAAATTAACTTAAAATTTACGATATGCCCATTATAAACTACGATGATCGCCTATGCTATAACATGGGGTTAAAAAAATAACTCTCAGAAACGGCCCCATTTTATGTCACAATGTACTATGTCCCTAGACTAACTATTAGCCACAAACACTCGCTGAATAAATTAACTTAAAATTTACGATATGCCCATTATAAACTACGATGATCGCCTATGCTATAACATGGGGTTAAAAAAATAACTCTCAGAAACGGCCCCATTTTATGTCACAATGTACTATGTCCCTAGACTAACTATTAGCCACAAACACTCGCTGAATAAATTAACTTAAAATTTACGATATGCCCATTATAAACTACGATGATCGCCTATGCTATAACATGGGGTTAAAAAAATAACTCTCAGAAACGGCCCCATTTTATGTCACAATGTACTATGTCCCTAGACTAACTATTAGCCACAAACACTCGCTGAATAAATTAACTTAAAATTTACGATATGCCCATTATAAACTACGATGATCGCCTATGCTATAACATGGGGTTAAAAAAATAACTCTCAGAAACGGCCCCATTTTATGTCACAATGTACTATGTCCCTAGACTAACTATTAGCCACAAACACTCGCTGAATAAATTAACTTAAAATTTACGATATGCCCATTATAAACTACGATGATCGCCTATGCTATAACATGGGGTTAAAAAAATAACTCTCAGAAACGGCCCCATTTTATGTCACAATGTACTATGTCCCTAGACTAACTATTAGCCACAAACACTCGCTGAATAAATTAACTTAAAATTTACGATATGCCCATTATAAACTACGATGATCGCCTATGCTATAACATGGGGTTAAAAAAATAACTCTCAGAAACGGCCCCATTTTATGTCACAATGTACTATGTCCCTAGACTAACTATTAGCCACAAACACTCGCTGAATAAATTAACTTAAAATTTACGATATGCCCATTATAAACTACGATGATCGCCTATGCTATAACATGGGGTTAAAAAAATAACTCTCAGAAACGGCCCCATTTTATGTCACAATGTACTATGTCCCTAGACTAACTATTAGCCACAAACACTCGCTGAATAAATTAACTTAAAATTTACGATATGCCCATTATAAACTACGATGATCGCCTATGCTATAACATGGGGTTAAAAAAATAACTCTCAGAAACGGCCCCATTTTATGTCACAATGTACTATGTCCCTAGACTAACTATTAGCCACAAACACTCGCTGAATAAATTAACTTAAAATTTACGATATGCCCATTATAAACTACGATGATCGCCTATGCTATAACATGGGGTTAAAAAAATAACTCTCAGAAACGGCCCCATTTTATGTCACAATGTACTATGTCCCTAGACTAACTATTAGCCACAAACACTCGCTGAATAAATTAACTTAAAATTTACGATATGCCCATTATAAACTACGATGATCGCCTATGCTATAACATGGGGTTAAAAAAATAACTCTCAGAAACGGCCCCATTTTATGTCACAATGTACTATGTCCCTAGACTAACTATTAGCCACAAACACTCGCTGAATAAATTAACTTAAAATTTACGATATGCCCATTATAAACTACGATGATCGCCTATGCTATAACATGGGGTTAAAAAAATAACTCTCAGAAACGGCCCCATTTTATGTCACAATGTACTATGTCCCTAGACTAACTATTAGCCACAAACACTCGCTGAATAAATTAACTTAAAATTTACGATATGCCCATTATAAACTACGATGATCGCCTATGCTATAACATGGGGTTAAAAAAATAACTCTCAGAAACGGCCCCATTTTATGTCACAATGTACTATGTCCCTAGACTAACTATTAGCCACAAACACTCGCTGAATAAATTAACTTAAAATTTACGATATGCCCATTATAAACTACGATGATCGCCTATGCTATAACATGGGGTTAAAAAAATTATAAACTACGATGATCGCCTATGCTATAACATGGGGTTAAAAAAATAACTCTCAGAAACGGCCCCATTTTATGTCACAATGTACTATGTCCCTAGACTAACTATTAGCCACAAACACTCGCTGAATAAATTAACTTAAAATTTACGATATGCCCATTATAAACTACGATGATCGCCTATGCTATAACATGGGGTTAAAAAAATAACTCTCAGAAACGGCCCCATTTTATGTCACAATGTACTATGTCCCTAGGCTAACTATTAGACACAAACACTCGCTGAATAAATTAACTTAAAATTTACGATATGCCCATTATAAACTACGATGATCGCCTATGCTATAACATGGGGTTAAAAAAATAACTCTCAGAAACGGCCCCATTTTATGTCACAATGTACTATGTCCCTAGACTAACTATTAGCCACAAACACTCGCTGAATAAATTAACTTAAAATTTACGATATGCCCATTATAAACTACGATGATCGCCTATGCTATAACATGGGGTTAAAAAAATAACTCTCAGAAACGGCCCCATTTTATGTCACAATGTACTATGTCCCTAGACTAACTATTAGCCACAAACACTCGCTGAATAAATTAACTTAAAATTTACGATATGCCCATTATAAACTACGATGATCGCCTATGCTATAACATGGGGTTAAAAAAATAACTCTCAGAAACGGCCCCATTTTATGTCACAATGTACTATGTCCCTAGACTAACTATTAGCCACAAACACTCGCTGAATAAATTAACTTAAAATTTACGATATGCCCATTATAAACTACGATGATCGCCTATGCTATAACATGGGGTTAAAAAAATAACTCTCAGAAACGGCCCCATTTTATGTCACAATGTACTATGTCCCTAGACTAACTATTAGCCACAAACACTCGCTGAATAAATTAACTTAAAATTTACGATATGCCCATTATAAACTACGATGATCGCCTATGCTATAACATGGGGTTAAAAAAATAACTCTCAGAAACGGCCCCATTTTATGTCACAATGTACTATGTCCCTAGACTAACTATTAGCCACAAACACTCGCTGAATAAATTAACTTAAAATTTACGATATGCCCATTATAAACTACGATGATCGCCTATGCTATAACATGGGGTTAAAAAAATAACTCTCAGAAACGGCCCCATTTTATGTCACAATGTACTATGTCCCTAGACTAACTATTAGCCACAAACACTCGCTGAATAAATTAACTTAAAATTTACGATATGCCCATTATAAACTACGATGATCGCCTATGCTATAACATGGGGTTAAAAAAATAACTCTCAGAAACGGCCCCATTTTATGTCACAATGTACTATGTCCCTAGACTAACTATTAGCCACAAACACTCGCTGAATAAATTAACTTAAAATTTACGATATGCCCATTATAAACTACGATGATCGCCTATGCTATAACATGGGGTTAAAAAAATAACTCTCAGAAACGGCCCCATTTTATGTCACAATGTACTATGTCCCTAGACTAACTATTAGCCACAAACACTCGCTGAATAAATTAACTTAAAATTTACGATATGCCCATTATAAACTACGATGATCGCCTATGCTATAACATGGGGTTAAAAAAATAACTCTCAGAAACGGCCCCATTTTATGTCACAATGTACTATGTCCCTAGACTAACTATTAGCCACAAACACTCGCTGAATAAATTAACTTAAAATTTACGATATGCCCATTATAAACTACGATGATCGCCTATGCTATAACATGGGGTTAAAAAAATAACTCTCAGAAACGGCCCCATTTTATGTCACAATGTACTATGTCCCTAGACTAACTATTAGCCACAAACACTCGCTGAATAAATTAACTTAAAATTTACGATATGCCCATTATAAACTACGATGATCGCCTATGCTATAACATGGGGTTAAAAAAATAACTCTCAGAAACGGCCCCATTTTATGTCACAATGTACTATGTCCCTAGACTAACTATTAGCCACAAACACTCGCTGAATAAATTAACTTAAAATTTACGATATGCCCATTATAAACTACGATGATCGCCTATGCTATAACATGGGGTTAAAAAAATAACTCTCAGAAACGGCCCCATTTTATGTCACAATGTACTATGTCCCTAGACTAACTATTAGCCACAAACACTCGCTGAATAAATTAACTTAAAATTTACGATATGCCCATTATAAACTACGATGATCGCCTATGCTATAACATGGGGTTAAAAAAATAACTCTCAGAAACGGCCCCATTTTATGTCACAATGTACTATGTCCCTAGACTAACTATTAGCCACAAACACTCGCTGAATAAATTAACTTAAAATTTACGATATGCCCATTATAAACTACGATGATCGCCTATGCTATAACATGGGGTTAAAAAAATAACTCTCAGAAACGGCCCCATTTTATGTCACAATGTACTATGTCCCTAGACTAACTATTAGCCACAAACACTCGCTGAATAAATTAACTTAAAATTTACGATATGCCCATTATAAACTACGATGATCGCCTATGCTATAACATGGGGTTAAAAAAATAACTCTCAGAAACGGCCCCATTTTATGTCACAATGTACTATGTCCCTAGACTAACTATTAGCCACAAACACTCGCTGAATAAATTAACTTAAAATTTACGATATGCCCATTATAAACTACGATGATCGCCTATGCTATAACATGGGGTTAAAAAAATAACTCTCAGAAACGGCCCCATTTTATGTCACAATGTACTATGTCCCTAGACTAACTATTAGCCACAAACACTCGCTGAATAAATTAACTTAAAATTTACGATATGCCCATTATAAACTACGATGATCGCCTATACTATAACATGGGGTTAAAAAAATAACTCTCAGAAACGGCCCCATTTTATGTCACAATGTACTATGTCCCTAGACTAACTATTAGCCACAAACACTCGCTGAATAAATTAACTTAAAATTTACGATATGCCCATTATAAACTACGATGATCGCCTATGCTATAACATGGGGTTAAAAAAATAACTCTCAGAAACGGCCCCATTTTATGTCACAATGTACTATGTCCCTAGACTAACTATTAGCCACAAACACTCGCTGAATAAATTAACTTAAAATTTACGATATGCCCATTATAAACTACGATGATCGCCTATGCTATAACATGGGGTTAAAAAAATAACTCTCAGAAACGGCCCCATTTTATGTCACAATGTACTATGTCCCTAGACTAACTATTAGCCACAAACACTCGCTGAATAAATTAACTTAAAATTTACGATATGCCCATTATAAACTACGATGATCGCCTATGCTATAACATGGGGTTAAAAAAATAACTCTCAGAAACGGCCCCATTTTATGTCACAATGTACTATGTCCCTAGACTAACTATTAGCCACAAACACTCGCTGAATAAATTAACTTAAAATTTACGATATGCCCATTATAAACTACGATGATCGCCTATGCTATAACATGGGGTTAAAAAAATAACTCTCAGAAACGGCCCCATTTTATGTCACAATGTACTATGTCCCTAGACTAACTATTAGCCACAAACACTCGCTGAATAAATTAACTTAAAATTTACGATATGCCCATTATAAACTACGATGATCGCCTATGCTATAACATGGGGTTAAAAAAATAACTCTCAGAAACGGCCCCATTTTATGTCACAATGTACTATGTCCCTAGACTAACTATTAGCCACAAACACTCGCTGAATAAATTAACTTAAAATTTACGATATGCCCATTATAAACTACGATGATCGCCTATGCTATAACATGGGGTTAAAAAAATAACTCTCAGAAACGGCCCCATTTTATGTCACAATGTACTATGTCCCTAGACTAACTATTAGCCACAAACACTCGCTGAATAAATTAACTTAAAATTTACGATATGCCCATTATAAACTACGATGATCGCCTATGCTATAACATGGGGTTAAAAAAATAACTCTCAGAAACGGCCCCATTTTATGTCACAATGTACTATGTCCCTAGACTAACTATTAGCCACAAACACTCGCTGAATAAATTAACTTAAAATTTACGATATGCCCATTATAAACTACGATGATCGCCTATGCTATAACATGGGGTTAAAAAAATAACTCTCAGAAACGGCCCCATTTTATGTCACAATGTACTATGTCCCTAGACTAACTATTAGCCACAAACACTCGCTGAATAAATTAACTTAAAATTTACGATATGCCCATTATAAACTACGATGATCGCCTATGCTATAACATGGGGTTAAAAAAATAACTCTCAGAAACGGCCCCATTTTATGTCACAATGTACTATGTCCCTAGACTAACTATTAGCCACAAACACTCGCTGAATAAATTAACTTGGGAAATAAATTCAATCAAATAAATTCAAACTTTAAATTTACGATATGCCCATTATAAACTACGATGATCGCCTATGCTATAACATGGGGTTAAAAAAATAACTCTCAGAAACGGCCCCATTTTATGTCACAATGTACTATGTCCCTAGACTAACTATTAGCCACAAACACTCGCTGAATAAATTAACTTAAAATTTACGATATGCCCATTATAAACTACGATGATCGCCTATGCTATAACATGGGGTTAAAAAATAACTCTCAGAAACGGTCCCATTTTATGTCACAATGTACTATGTCCCTAGACTAACTATTAGCCACAAACACTCGCTGAATAAATTAACTTAAAATTTACGATATGCCCATTATAAACTACGATGATCGCCTATGCTATAACATGGTGTTAAAAAATAACTCTCAGAAACGGTCCCATTTTATGTCACAATGTACTATGTCCCTAGACTAACTATTAGCCACAAGCACTCGCTGAATAAATTAACTTAAAATTTACGATATGCCCATTATAAACTACGATGATCGCCTATGCTATAACATGGGGTTAAAAAAATAACTGTCAGAAACGGCCCCATTTTATGTCACAATATACTATGTCCCTAGACTAACTATTAGCCACAAACACTCGCTGAATAAATTAACTTAAAATTTACGATATGCCCATTATAAACTACGATGATCGCCTATGCTATAACATGGGGTTAAAAAAATAACTCTCAGAAACGGCCCCATTTTATGTCACAATGTACTATGTCCCTAGACTAACTATTAGCCACAAACACTCGCTGAATAAATTAACTTAAAATTTACGATATGCCCATTATAAACTACGATGATCGCCTATGCTATAACATGGGGTTAAAAAAATAACTCTCAGAAACGGCCCCATTTTATGTCACAATATACTATGTCCCTAGACTAACTATTAGCCACAAACACTCGCTGAATAAATTAACTTAAAATTTACGATATGCCCCATTATAAACTACGATGATCGCCTATGCTATAACATGGGGTTAAAAAAATAACTCTCAGAAACGGCCCCATTTTATGTCACAATGTACTATGTCCCTAGACTAACTATTAGCCACAAACACTCGCTGAATAAATTAACTTAAAATTTACGATATGCCCATTATAAACTACGATGATCGCCTATGCTATAACATGGGGTTAAAAAAATAACTCTCAGAAACGGCCCCATTTTATGTCACAATGTATTATGTCCCTAGACTAACTATTAGCCACAAACACTCGCTGAATAAATTAACTTAAAATTTACGATATGCCCATTATAAACTACGATGATCGCCTATGCTATAACATGGGGTTAAAAAAATAACTCTCAGAAACGGCCCCATTTTATGTCACAATGTACTATGTCCCTAGCCTAACTATTAGCCACAAGCACTCGCTGAATAAATTAACTTAAAATTTACGATATGCCCATTATAAACTACGATGATCGCCTATGCTATAACATGGGGTTAAAAAAATAACTCTCAGAAACGGCCCCATTTTATGTCACAATGTACTATGTCCCTAGACTAACTATTAGCCACAAACACTCGCTGAATAAATTAACTTAAAATTTACGATATGCCCATTATAAACTACGATGATCGCCTATGCTATAACATGGGGTTAAAAAAATAACTCTCAGAAACGGCCCCATTTTATGTCACAATGTACTATATCCCTAGACTAACTATTAGCCACAAACACTCGCTGAATAAATTAACTTAAAATTTACGATATGCCCATTATAAACTACGATGATCGCCTATGCTATAACATGGGGTTAAAAAAATAACTCTCAGAAACGGCCCCATTTTATGTCACAATGTACTATGTCCCTAGACTAACTATTAGCCACAAACACTCGCTGAATAAATTAACTTAAAATTTACGATATGCCCATTATAAACTACGATGATCGCCTATGCTATAACATGGGGTTAAAAAAATAACTCTCAGAAACGGCCCCATTTTATGTCACAATGTACTATGTCCCTAGACTAACTATTAGCCACAAACACTCGCTGAATAAATTAACTTAAAATTTACGATATGCCCATTATAAACTACGATGATCGCCTATGCTATAACATGGGGTTAAAAAAATAACTCTCAGAAACGGCCCCATTTTATGTCACAATGTACTATGTCCCTAGACTAACTATTAGCCACAAACACTCGCTGAATAAATTAACTTAAAATTTACGATATGCCCATTATAAACTACGATGATCGCCTATGCTATAACATGGGGTTAAAAAAATAACTCTCAGAAACGGCCCCATTTTATGTCACAATGTACTATGTCCCTAGACTAACTATTAGCCACAAACACTCGCTGAATAAATTAACTTAAAATTTACGATATGCCCATTATAAACTACGATGATCGCCTATGCTATAACATGGGGTTAAAAAAATAACTCTCAGAAACGGCCCCATTTTATGTCACAATGTACTATGTCCCTAGACTAACTATTAGCCACAAACACTCGCTGAATAAATTAACTTAAAATTTACGATATGCCCATTATAAACTACGATGATCGCCTATGCTATAACATGGGGTTAAAAAAATAACTCTCAGAAACGGCCCCATTTTATGTCACAATGTACTATGTCCCTAGACTAACTATTAGCCACAAACACTCGCTGAATAAATTAACTTAAAATTTACGATATGCCCATTATAAACTACGATGATCGCCTATGCTATAACATGGGGTTAAAAAAATAACTCTCAGAAACGGCCCCATTTTATGTCACAATGTACTATGTCCCTAGACTAACTATTAGCCACAAACACTCGCTGAATAAATTAACTTAAAATTTACGATATGCCCATTATAAACTACGATGATCGCCTATGCTATAACATGGGGTTAAAAAAATAACTCTCAGAAACGGCCCCATTTTATGTCACAATGTACTATGTCCCTAGACTAACTATTAGCCACAAACACTCGCTGAATAAATTAACTTAAAATTTACGATATGCCCATTATAAACTACGATGATCGCCTATGCTATAACATGGGGTTAAAAAAATAACTCTCAGAAACGGCCCCATTTTATGTCACAATGTACTATGTCCCTAGACTAACTATTAGCCACAAACACTCGCTGAATAAATTAACTTAAAATTTACGATATGCCCATTATAAACTACGATGATCGCCTATGCTATAACATGGGGTTAAAAAAATAACTCTCAGAAACGGCCCCATTTTATGTCACAATGTATTATGTCCCTAGACTAACTATTAGCCACAAACACTCGCTGAATAAATTAACTTAAAATTTACGATATGCCCATTATAAACTACGATGATCGCCTATGCTATAACATGGGGTTAAAAAAATAACTCTCAGAAACGGCCCCATTTTATGTCACAATGTACTATGTCCCTAGCCTAACTATTAGCCACAAGCACTCGCTGAATAAATTAACTTAAAATTTACGATATGCCCATTTTAAACTACGATGATCGCCTATGCTATAACATGGGGTTAAAAAAATAACTCTCAGAAACGGCCCCATTTTATGTCACAATGTACTATGTCCCTAGACTAACTATTAGCCACAAACACTCGCTGAATAAATTAACTTAAAATTTACGATATGCCCATTATAAACTACGATGATCGCCTATGCTATAACATGGGGTTAAAAAAATAACTCTCAGAAACGGCCCCATTTTATGTCACAATGTACTATATCCCTAGACTAACTATTAGCCACAAACACTCGCTGAATAAATTAACTTAAAATTTACGATATGCCCATTATAAACTACGATGATCGCCTATGCTATAACATGGGGTTAAAAAAATAACTCTCAGAAACGGCCCCATTTTATGTCACAATGTACTATGTCCCTAGACTAACTATTAGCCACAAACACTCGCTGAATAAATTAACTTAAAATTTACGATATGCCCATTATAAACTACGATGATCGCCTATGCTATAACATGGGGTTAAAAAAATAACTCTCAGAAACGGCCCCATTTTATGTCACAATGTACTATGTCCCTAGACTAACTATTAGCCACAAACACTCGCTGAATAAATTAACTTAAAATTTACGATATGCCCATTATAAACTACGATGATCGCCTATGCTATAACATAGGGTTAAAAAAATAACTCTCAGAAACGGCCCCATTTTATGTCACAATGTACTATGTCCCTAGACTAACTATTAGCCACAAACACTCGCTGAATAAATTAACTTAAAATTTACGATATGCCCATTATAAACTACGATGATCGCCTATGCTATAACATGGGGTTAAAAAAATAACTCTCAGAAACGGCCCCATTTTATGTCACAATGTACTATGTCCCTAGACTAACTATTAGCCACAAACACTCGCTGAATAAATTAACTTAAAATTTACGATATGCCCATTATAAACTACGATGATCGCCTATGCTATAACATGGGGTTAAAAAAATAACTCTCAGAAACGGCCCCATTTTATGTCACAATGTACTATGTCCCTAGACTAACTATTAGCCACAAACACTCGCTGAATAAATTAACTTAAAATTTACGATATGCCCATTATAAACTACGATGATCGCCTATGCTATAACATGGGGTTAAAAAAATAACTCTCAGAAACGGCCCCATTTTATGTCACAATGTACTATGTCCCTAGACTAACTATTAGCCACAAACACTCGCTGAATAAATTAACTTAAAATTTACGATATGCCCATTATAAACTACGATGATCGCCTATGCTATAACATGGGGTTAAAAAAATAACTCTCAGAAACGGCCCCATTTTATGTCACAATGTACTATGTCCCTAGACTAACCATTAGCCACAACACTCGCTGAATAAATTAACTTAAAATTTACGATATGCCCATTATAAACTACGATGATCGCCTATGCTATAACATGGGGTTAAAAAAATAACTCTCAGAAACGGCCCCATTTTATGTCACAATGTACTATGTCCCTAGACTAACTATTAGCCACAAACACTCGCTGAATAAATTAACTTAAAATTTACGATATGCCCATTATAAACTACGATGATCGCCTATGCTATAACATGGGGTTAAAAAAATAACTCTCAGAAACGGCCCCATTTTATGTCACAATGTACTATGTCCCTAGACTAACTATTAGCCACAAACACTCGCTGAATAAATTAACTTAAAATTTACGATATGCCCATTATAAACTACGATGATCGCCTATGCTATAACATGGGGTTAAAAAAATAACTCTCAGAAACGGCCCCATTTTATGTCACAATGTACTATGTCCCTAGACTAACTATTAGCCACAAACACTCGCTGAATAAATTAACTTAAAATTTACGATATGCCCATTATAAACTACGATGATCGCCTATGCTATAACATGGGGTTAAAAAAATAACTCTCAGAAACGGCCCCATTTTATGTCACAATGTACTATGTCCCTAGACTAACTATTAGCCACAAACACTCGCTGAATAAATTAACTTAAAATTTACGATATGTCCATTATAAACTACGATGATCGCCTATGCTATAACATGGGGTTAAAAAAATAACTCTCAGAAACGGCCCCATTTTATGTCACAATGTACTATGTCCCTAGACTAACTATTAGCCACAAACACTCGCTGAATAAATTAACTTAAAATTTACGATATGCCCATTATAAACTACGATGATCGCCTATGCTATAACATGGGGTTAAAAAAATAACTCTCAGAAACGGCCCCATTTTATGTCACAATGTACTATGTCCCTAGACTAACTATTAGCCACAAACACTCGCTGAATAAATTAACTTAAAATTTACGATATGCCCATTATAAACTACGATGATCGCCTATGCTATAACATGGGGTTAAAAAAATAACTCTCAGAAACGGCACTAATTTAAGTCACAATGTACTATGTCCCTAGACTAACTATTAGCCACAAACACTCGCTGAATAAATTAACTTAAAATTTACGATATGCCCATTATAAACTACGATGATCGCCTATGCTATAACATGGGGTTAAAAAAATAACTCTCAGAAACGGCCCCATTTTATGTCACAATGTACTATGTCCCTAGACTAACTATTAGCCACAAACACTCGCTGAATAAATTAACTTAAAATTTACGATATGCCCATTATAAACTACGATGATCGCCTATGCTATAACATGGGGTTAAAAAAATAACTCTCAGAAACGGCCCCATTTTATGTCACAATGTACTATGTCCCTAGACTAACTATTAGCCACAAACACTCGCTGAATAAATTAACTTAAAATTTACGATATGCCCATTATAAACTACGATGATCGCCTATGCTATAACATGGGGTTAAAAAAATAACTCTCAGAAACGGCCCCATTTTATGTCGCAATGTACTATGTCCCTAGACTAACTATTAGCCACAAACACTCGCTGAATAAATTAACTTAAAATTTACGATATGCCCATTATAAACTACGATGATCGCCTATGCTATAACATGGGGTTAAAAAAATAACTCTCAGAAACGGCCCCATTTTATGTCACAATGTACTATGTCCCTAGACTAACTATTAGCCACAAACACTCGCTGAATAAATTAACTTAAAATTTACGATATGCCCATTATAAACTACGATAATCGCCTATGCTATAACATGGGGTTAAAAAAATAACTCAGAAACGGCCCCATTTTATGTCGCAATGTACTATGTCCCTAGACTAACTATTAGCCACAAACACTCGCTGAATAAATTAACTTAAAATTTACGATATGCCCATTATAAACTACGATGATCGCCTATGCTATAACATGGGGTTAAACAAATAACTCTCAGAAACGGCCCCATTTTATGTCACAATGTACTATGTCCCTAGACTAACTATTAGCCACAAACACTCGCTGAATAAATTAACTTAAAATTTACGATATGCCCATTATAAACTACGATGATCGCCTATGCTATAACATGGGGTTAAAAAATAACTCTCAGAAACGGCCCCATTTTATGTCGCAATGTACTCTGTCCCTAGACTAACTATTAGCCACAAACACTCGCTGAATAAATTAACTTAAAATTTACGATATGCCCATTATAAACTACGATGATCGCCTATGCTATAACATGGGGTTAAAAAAATAACTCTCAGAAACGGCCCCATTTTATGTCACAATGTACTATGTCCCTAGACTAACTATTAGCCACAAACACTCGCTGAATAAATTAACTTAAAATTTACGATATGCCCATTATAAACTACGATGATCGCTTATGTTATAACATGGGGTTAAAAAAATAACTCTCAGAAACGGCCCCATTTTATGTCACAATGTACTATGTCCCTAGACTAACTATTAGCCACAAACACTCGCTGAATAAATTAACTTAAAATTTACGATATGCCCATTATAAACTACGATGATCGCCTATGCTATAACATGGGGTTAAAAAAATAACTCTCAGAAACGGCCCCATTTTATGTCACAATGTACTATGTCCCTAGACTAACTATTAGCCACAAACACTCGCTGAATAAATTAACTTAAAATTTACGATATGCCCATTATAAACTACGATGATCGCCTAAGCTATAACATGGGGTTAAAAAAATAACTCTCAGAAACGGCCCCATTTTATGTCACAATGTACTATGTCCCTAGACTAACTATTAGCCACAAACACTCGCTGAATAAATTAACTTAAAATTTACGATATGCCCATTATAAACTACGATGATCGCCTATGCTATAACATGGGGTTAAAAAAATAACTCTCAGAAACGGCCCCATTTTATGTCACAATGTACTATGTCCCTAGACTAACTATTAGCCACAAACACTCGCTGAATAAATTAACTTAAAATTTACGATATGCCCATTATAAACTACGATGATCGCCTATGCTATAACATGGGGTTAAAAAAATAACTCTCAGAAACGGCCCCATTTTATGTCACAATGTACTATGTCCCTAGACTAACTATTAGCCACAAACACTCGCTGAATAAATTAACTTAAAATTTACGATATGCCCATTATAAACTACGATGATCGCCTATGCTATAACATGGGGTTAAAAAAATAACTCTCAGAAACGGCCCCATTTTATGTCACAATGTACTATGTCCCTAGACTAACTATTAGCCACAAACACTCGCTGAATAAATTAACTTAAAATTTACGATATGCCCATTATAAACTACGATGATCGCCTATGCTATCACTGCGCGAAAATCCATCTTTACAAAATACACTGTACATGTAAATACATTGTAAATAACTATGGATGACCTTTCTCAATACCTTTCCATGAAAGTAAATGTAATGCGAACAAAAGTCATTGTAAATGCAATGATAAAGATCGAAAAGTTGTTGTAAAGTAACGAACATAAGCTATGCACCAAGTGTTGTATTTACAAAAACTATATAATGATACATTTACTACGCCTTTCCTTTTTCGGAAATGTGTTTAACCTTTACACGAATCGTAAAGGCGAATAGGCATGTGTTCTGTACCAGAGTGAAATCGGTAAAACTAGCAATTATCTTTTTTCGTTAGAAATTGAAAGTGACGCCATTTGATGATCAAAAGAGATCCTATTATATATACTTGGTATGCGACCTTCAATGTGATCAGCAAAGATTGTATACTTGTATTGCATTTTTGTAATCAGTAAATATGACCTAAGTAACTCAGAAAAAATAACTGTGTGCCATCGGTGAAAAGATGCTGTGCGGCCGCCTTTTCGGACCGCAATACTGAACAAAATATTAAGTAACAATCGATTTCTAAAAATTTCATTTGTGGAAATAGGACATCTATAAATTAAGCGTATCCAGTTGGGTAGTATTATCTCAACAAATTATAGAGTGAGTGCTAGTTTGTTATTTGTATACATTATTTACAACAATTAGCATAATTATACATTAATCATAGCGATATTTTTCGTCATAACGGTTTCACATGCGTGGACATCTAAAAAGAAAATATTCTATATTTCTCAAGGAGATCACCCACATAAAAACATATTGATATGTTTGTCAGTGCATCCACCGTTCGCATACGCCCTAAGGCGGTTGCCTAAGTTAATTATTAGTCCATGTCATATTCATGCCATTATACACCTCAATGATCGCGATCAGTCACAATATGTTTAAATTGCCTAATACTATTGTATATTTGTTAGCTAGCTTTTTTTTCCCTAAATGACATAATAAGGGGTTTTAGCGCTAGTACATGTAGATATACAGTTGGCTGTGGTTTGCGTAATTTTCCGTCTCGAAATGACATGTTAATTGATTCAAAGAACGTTTTTTGCACATAATGTTCATTTGATATCTCACTCTAACTGATTAAAGCAGCCTAAAGCACGGGGGTCGGAAATCTCCCCCCCCCCCTCCACACACACACACACACACACACACACACACACACCCCGGCCCCTGCACCGACCCCGACCCCCGGCCGCCGCTGCAGCGCATTCAGGAACCGCTTCAGGAACATAATAGTTAGACAACTACATTTATATTGATACATATATTGATATAGAACATATATCTTGCTATACAACGTGCACGTTGTTTGCATTAGGTGGCTTATCAGGCAAGGGATACGAGCTTCTCCATTTATGAGCCACACATGTGTTTTCAATAACCACCAACACAAAAGAAGTTTTGGTTACTCTAAAGGAATAGACCTTCAATTGCAGCCTGCGTTCTTTTGTTTTGAATGGTGCGGCGAGATATTTAGATCCAATCGCTTTCTAACTGCGGCGAGTTATAATGATGAAAGCAGTCCTGGAAAATGGCCATGTTTTAAAAAATGAACACAAGGCGCTTGGTGTCACTGTCATATGAAATGTATAACATCTAATCGTTATACACACATAAAGAGTGTGTATGAAGCAAACAAAATCATGAATTTGCGCACATCCATTCCATACTATAATATACTATAGAGTGACATAATGCTATGGTCATCAAGGATCACCAATCGAGACTGCTTCTTTGACCAAATGTCATGTGTCATTTTGGTGTATCATTTTCCTATTTATTTCTCAATACAAGGTACTCGGTCCAAGTATCATATTCTGCGCTCCCTATATTACAATATATATTTCCCTGTATTCAGTAAGGATTAAAAAGGTGACAGACAGATTAAATGGCATTCGTTTAGTTTCTGCTTATAAGCAGTACATTCTTAATGCATATATCTATATATGAACATTCTGATTTCGCCTACATAACATGGCCAAAATATTCGAATGAGCTCAGCAAATACAAAGGTTACCACTCTAGCGATCAGTTTCGCGGGTCCAAGAGTCTGGAACAAACTTCCATCATTTACACAACATGCCGAATTGAAAGTATCTTTTTATTCACAAAATGTTACCTATTATTCTGTTCTGCCGTTCCATCTACACGTAAACTGTTTTTCATTCTTTGTTTTGTTGAGTGAATACAATCAATTGCAGGTATAGTTTGATAGTGATAGTTTGTGATAAAAATGTGAACTATACTATATGAGAGTTCTCGCTAAGTTTTAGCGTGATCAAACGGTGTACTATTGATGTGTATCTTGTTCTCGTCTCCGTTCGTGGGCAATACTTGAATCGAGCTTAATTGCAATTAACAGCTTTAGTGCTGGGACCATATGTAATTGTACACGTGCCTGCGCATACCATTCTCAATACACAAACTAGTAGCATAGAGAATGTATCTTGTAATATCACAACACCAACGACGAGTCAATTAACACTTACGTCATTGTCTTAATTGCCGCGTTGATCACAGAAATAACATTGATTCGCCATGCTACTATGTGGCGGAACATGCCAACGTGAATAGTTTTATGATAAGGATTTTCTTCTTTACATTAGGAAGCTACCAATGAATCAATCGACCAGCTAACTATTCAGCCTTATAGCCCTTGTGTCCCCATGAATAAGCACATATCAAATGAATGTCATGTGAAATAAATTAATGTAAAACAATGGCATATCAATGGTACAGTAATTGTTATAAAAGCACGATTTCAGTACTCTTATGATTTTCATCGGGATTATCATTTTAAAAATTCATGGCTGGTCAGTCATCAGGCTTTGATTAAACTTGATACAAATGAATTAATTATGCTACAGTTGATTGTTATTAGAAATTTACCCCACCCGTGATCTTCAAATAACAATTCGGTCATTTAACTTGTCTTCCATCTCCAAGATCTTTAGCGCTAATTGCATCATGCAAGTTAGAAATTGATATTGTTACGGTGTCTTCGTGTATCACTTTGCACATACATGTATTGACCCAACTTAATTTATTGCGCACTTCTATGTATGTTTCCACGTGTATTCTCGCAAAGAAGCTCACAGCGCTTTCAAATTTATTGTATGTACCAGCAATTGCTGTATGAACAACAGTTCGTATGCGTGATTCATTCAATCATTCTTGATACAACCTTTATGCATCATCAAAACAATAATAGGCCGGATAATGCTATATTTGTTAGTCGTATATTTCACCTAAATCCCGGATAGGTTATATTTCAAATTATCTGAGGTACACGGCACAGCCCGGAGTTTTTAGAGGAAATCACCTAGCTTAGTTTTAAAATTGATCAGTCAAAAAGACAAAAGGTAAATAAGGGGGGGGGGGAGGGTACACGACGTGTCTTTGTACGTAAATTAGGAAGAATCTGTTAAATAATCCCGTATATCAGATGGGAGACACGCTGAAGCACGGACATTTGGAAACAATATAATGAGTAATGAAGAGTGCAATAAAGAATATTATTAGAAAGCTCAATTATCTTACAGCTAATAATCACATTCACTTATTAAACAAGTTACAATTTCGAACACAGTTAATAAGGCTAACTTTCTTGTTCCTAAATATGAGCGGCGTGTGAAATAAAACTAATTTCGGCGATAAATTCATCTGAGCTCCGCCCCCTACAGCTCTACAACCAATCAGGGCATTGTATATCATATCTAGTATCCGTTGTCTGCGAACTCTCATTACATGTCTCTCTGGGCAAACAAAATAGTGTATACAATATCCAGTTATTCCACTGTTCAGTCGCCAGGCATATACACCGCGACAAAGAGTGTGAGATGTATGCTCAGTTTATTCTATCGAAAACAATTCGACATTAAATTCCAGCAAAATTTTCGCTGGTGCTTTCGGCACGACACGATTTTTTTTTTTTTTTGCAAAACAAGGATGAGTGAATCCGAATGCTTATCCATGATGGAGTACGGGGATAATGCCGATTAAGGTAGCATATCGACAGTTGATAGGACTACCGAACATGAGAGAACGAATGACAGATCAAACCTCCGCCGCACAAGTTCTCCGAAAAGGCTCAAACAGGTATAGGTCTGTGTTATGTGTCAAAACTTAACACTTGTATATAATGATCGGGTAAATAATCAAAGCCTGTATGTATAAGACTGAGCAGTCTCACCACGTAGACATGTATATACGTTATTTGTCTTTTTTCAGACCGCTGTTCACGATGCCTTCCATAATGCAAAGGAGTGCGTTTATTCTGAAGTGTGGGTCTTATGGACAAGTAAGTACAAATAATTCGCCGGGTACCGGGTATTGCATGCAAAGTAAATGTATCGCGCTTATATATGTCAATAATATAAATTATAAAGTCTTCAACTGACCTGTTGGGTAAGTAAATTGAATCGAAAACATAACATTATCATTACTTCATTTCATTCATTGTATTCATTGTCCTTGTACATGTGAAATGGTGATATCCCGATAATACGACAAATCATCACTCAGACACGATAGTGCGACGGGCCCAAGTATCATACACTGCGCCTTCCTCTATATTCAATAAGGATTAAAAAGGTGATAGACGGATTAAATGGCATTCGTTTAGTGGACGAGTAGTATTAAGGCGCAGTGTATGATATTTGGGCCGTGCGACGGACTGGCCGTCTTGCCTAACAAAATTGGTTGTCTATTACTCAGAGCCAGCGTTGACACCACGCGGCCACGAACGCGCATTTGAGGCAGTTCACGTTCCAGCCCTAATGTTGGGCGACGAGGACGGTGACGGAGACAACGTACTGGTGAATCGTCTTCCTGCTTGGCAGAACGAGACATCCAATCGCCTGAAAGTGGATTTAGATGCAGGCCTCGACAAGTCTGAAGAACAGGGCAACCATCGCTCGAAAAGATGCCCAACGACGCCGGCACGCATCCTTGGCCGCATGGATAAATTGTCAAAAGTTATCTTTTCATATTTGTCTTCTAGTAATATAATGTTGACTGACATTGGACTACGGCTTCTGGCCAAATATAAGAAAACGCCATGTCATATTACTTCCTCAGATATTTCTGTATCCAAATTAGAGACAAATGTTTTCAGGGGTCTATGATACACGTGAAAATAAATGTTTACACCCCGATCGGAGATATCATGTTTTCGCGAATGTATGTGATGATGGTCTGCACTCAAAATAACAAAAGTTAACATTTCCAAAAGATGTTACACATATACGTGAGCAGAGATATGATTTGAACGGATCCAGTTCCACATTTGATTAAATGCAAATATAACACGAATCAGCCTTTTTGCACGTTTCTACATAATCTCAGGTCATCGGTCAAAACATATTCACTCCATTACAAATTCCAAAAGATGAAATTTCCAAATACAATGAAGTATTTCAGTTAAAGGGAGTGTGATCTGAGCAGGCCTGGTTGTGCATTTTATTCAACACAATGTGGAAATGAACTGAAATTTATACATATTTACATATAATATCAGGTCATACCTCAAACATGTTGATACCTTTACGAATACCAAGATATCATATTTCCAAACAGATTGACCTCTTTACAAAAATGGAAAGGCGACATAGTGGTATATAGTGGTGCATGTAAATGGAAGAAAGGGTCACATATTCTTATAAAATTAATACATTTGCAAATAATAAAAGGTAACATTGCCAAGTAAAGGGATGCATTGACGTGATTGGAAATGTGATATGAACATATCTGGTTACACATTTACATCAATAAAATGATGACCTGAACTGATCGATTTGCATCTTTACATAAACTATCAGGTCATACATTCAAACATGCCAGTACCATTCCAAATGCCGAAAAGACAGTATTTCCAAAATGAATAGATACCTTTACGTGAATGGATATATCATCTTGTCATATCTAGTATATACCTTTACAATTGCCCACATATCATCTTTCAACCGTTTTGTACATTTACGTTAGCGAAAATATGACCTGAAGTTGTCATTAATGATCAACTCTTGTATCCATCCTTGTATAATTGTAAATTTAATACGAATGAAATGTGACCTTGTAATAAAATAACATCACCTTTCCATATATATGCAGTAACCACCAATACATTTACATATCATTACAAGACCTCGTTGTATATATCCTTCGGCTTTACATACACATCGCCATCACCTTTCCATATATAAAAGGTCACATCTGCGGACCTTGTATGGATTTTGTAAATTGTGCCATTACTATCTGGGATGAACTTGTAAATACAACCTTGACTACCTTTGCGTTTTCTTGTTCAGGGAATTGTAAATGTTTTTAAAGGCGATGTAAATGCTGCCATTCGTATACCTTTCCCGAATGTAAATACATTGTAAAGATGATTTTTCACGCAGTGTATAACATGGGGATAAAACAATTACTCTCAGAAACGGCCCCATTTTATGTCACAATGTACTATGTCCCTAGACTAACTATTAGCCACAAACACTCGCTGAATAAATTAACTTAAAATTTACGATATGCCCATTATAAACTACGATGATCGCCTATGCTATAACATGGGGTTAAAAAAATAACTCTCAGAAAGGGCCCCATTTTATGTCACAATGTACTATGTCCCTAGACTAACTATTAGCCACAAACACTCGCTGAATAAATTAACTTAAAATTTACGATATGCCCATTATAAACTACGATGATCGCCTATGCTATAACATGGGGTTAAAAAAATAACTCTCAGAAACGGCCCCATTTTATGTCACAATGTAGTATGTCCCTAGACTAACTATTAGCCACAAACACTCGCTGAATAAATTAACTTAAAATTTACGATATGCCCATTATAAACTACGATGATCGCCTATGCTATAACATGGGGTTAAAAAAATAACTCTCAGAAAGGGCCCCATTTTATGTCACAATGTACTATGTCCCTAGACTAACTATTAGCCACAAACACTCGCTGAATAAATTAACTTAAAATTTACGATATGCCCATTATAAACTACGATGATCGCCTATGCTATAACATGGGGTTAAAAAAATAACTCTCAGAAACGGCCCCATTTTATGTCACAATGTACTATGTCCCTAGACTAACTATTAGCCACAAACACTCGCTGAATAAATTAACTTAAAATTTACGATATGCCCATTATAAACTACGATGATCGCCTATGCTATAACATGGGGTTAAAAAATAACTCTCAGAAAGGGCCCCATTTTATGTCACAATGTACTATGTCCCTAGACTAACTATTAGCCACAAACACTCGCTGAATAAATTAACTTAAAATTTACGATATGCCCATTATAAACTACGATGATCGCCTATGCTATAACATGGGGTAAAAAAAATAACTCTCAGAAACGGCCCCATTTTATGTCACAATGTACTATGTCCCTAGACTAACTATTAGCCACAAACACTCGCAGAATAAATTAACTTAAAATTTACGATATGCCCATTATAAACTACGATGATCGCCTATGCTATAACATGGGGTTAAAAAAATAACTCTCAGAAACGGCCCCATTTTATGTCACAATGTACTATGTCCCTAGACTAACTATTAGCCACAAACACTCGCTGAATAAATTAACTTAAAATTTACGATATGCCCATTATAAACTACGATGATCGCCTATGCTATAACATGGGGTTAAAAAAATAACTCTCAGAAACGGCCCCATTTTATGTCACAATGTACTATGTCCCTAGACTAACTATTAGCCACAAACACTCGCTGAATAAATTAACTTAAAATTTACGATATGCCCATTATAAACTACGATGATCGCCTATGCTATAACATTGGGTTAAAAAAATAACTCTCAGAAACGGCCCCATTTTATGTCACAATGTACTATGTCCCTAGACTAACTATTAGCCACAAACACTCGCTGAATAAATTAACTTAAAATTTACGATATGCCCAATATAAACTACGATGATCGCCTATGCTATAACATGGGGTTAAAAAAATAACTCTCAGAAACGGCCCCATTTTATGTCACAATGTACTATGTCCCTAGACTAACTATTAGCCACAAACACTCGCTGAATAAATTAACTTAAAATTTACGATATGCCCATTATAAACTACGATGATCGCCTATGCTATAACATGGGGTTAAAAAAATAACTCTCAGAAACGGCCCCATTTTATGTCACAATGTACTATGTCCCTAGACTAACTATTAGCCACAAACACTCGCTGAATAAATTAACTTAAAATTTACGATATGCCCATTATAAACTACGATGATCGCCTATGCTATAACATGGGGTTAAAAAAATAACTCTCAGAAACGGCCCCATTTTATGTCACAATGTACTATGTCCCTAGACTAACTATTAGCCACAAACACTCGCTGAATAAATTAACTTAAAATTTACGATATGCCCATTATAAACTACGATGATCGCCTATGCTATAACATGGGGTTAAAAAAATAACTCTCAGAAACGGCCCCATTTTATGTCACAATGTACTATGTCCCTTGACTAACTATTAGCCACAAACACTCGCTGAATAAATTAACTTAAAATTTACGATATGCCCATTATAAACTACGATGATCGCCTATGCTATAACATGGGGTTAAAAAAATAACTCTCAGAAACGGCCCCATTTTATGTCACAATGTACTATGTCCCTAGACTAACTATTAGCCACAAACACTCGCTGAATAAATTAACTTAAAATTTACGATATGCCCATTATAAACTACGATGATCGCCTATGCTATAACATGGGGTTAAAAAAATAACTATCAGAAACGGCCCCATTTTATGTCACAATGTACTATGTCCCTAGACTAACTATTAGCCACAAACACTCGCTGAATAAATTAACTTAAAATTTACGATATGCCCATTATAAACTACGATGATCGCCTATGCTATAACATGGGGTTAAAAAAAATAACTCTCAGAAACGGCCCCATTTTATGTCACAATGTACTATGTCCCTAGACTAACTATTAGCCACAAACACTCGCTGAATAAATTAACTTAAAATTTACGATATGCCCATTATAAACTACGATGATCGCCTATGCTATAACATGGGGTTAAAAAAATAACTCTCAGAAACGGCCCCATTTTATGTCACAATGTACTATGTCCCTAGACTAACTATTAGCCACAAACACTCGCTGAATAAATTAACTTAAAATTTACGATATGCCCATTATAAACTACGATGATCGCCTATGCTATAACATGGGGTTAAAAAAATAACTCTCAGAAACGGCCCCATTTTATGTCACAATGTACTATGTCCCTAGACTAACTATTAGCCACAAACACTCGCTGAATAAATTAACTTAAAATTTACGATATGCCCATTATAAACTACGATGATCGCCTATGCTATAACATGGGGTTAAAAAAATAACTCTCAGAAAGGGCCCCATTTTATGTCACAATGTACTATGTCCCTAGACTAACTATTAGCCACAAACACTCGCTGAATAAATTAACTTAAAATTTACGATATGCCCATTATAAACTACGATGATCGCCTATGCTATAACATGGGGTTAAAAAAATAACTCTCAGAAACGGCCCCATTTTATGTCACAATGTACATTGTCCCTAGACTAACTATTAGCCACAAACACTCGCTGAATAAATTAACTTAAAATTTACGATATGCCCATTATAAACTACGATGATCGCCTATGCTATAACATGGGGTTAAAAAAATAACTCTCAGAAACGGCCCCATTTTATGTCACAATGTACTATGTCCCTAGACTAACTATTAGCCACAAACACTCGCTGAATAAATTAACTTAAAATTTACGATATGCCCATTATAAACTACGATGATCGCCTATGCTATAACATGGGGTTAAAAAAATAACTCTCAGAAACGGCCCCATTTTATGTCACAATGTACTATGTCCCTAGACTAACTATTAGCCACAAACACTCGCTGAATAAATTAACTTAAAATTTACGATATGCCCATTATAAACTACGATGATCGCCTATGCTATAACATGGGGTTAAAAAATAACTCTCAGAAACGGCCCCATTTTATGTCACAATGTACTATGTCCCTAGACTAACTATTAGCCACAAACACTCGCTGAATAAATTAACTTAAAATTTACGATATGCCCATTATAAACTACGATGATCGCCTATGCTATAACATGGGGTTAAAAAAATAACTCTCAGAAACGGCCCCATTTTATGTCACAATGTACTATGTCCCTAGACTAACTATTAGCCACAAACACTCGCTGAATAAATTAACTTAAAATTTACGATATGCCCATTATAAACTACGATGATCGCCTATGCTATAACATGGGGTTAAAAAAATAACTCTCAGAAACGGCCCCATTTTATGTCACAATGTACTATGTCCCTAGACTAACTATTAGCCACAAACACTCGCTGAATAAATTAACTTAAAATTTACGATATGCCCATTATAAACTACGATGATCGCCTATGCTATAACATAGGGTTAAAAAAATAACTCTCAGAAACGGCCCCATTTTATGTCACAATGTACTATGTCCCTAGACTAACTATTAGCCACAAACACTCGCTGAATAAATTAACTTAAAATTTACGATATGCCCATTATAAACTACGATGATCGCCTATGCTATAACATGGGGTTAAAAAAATAACTCTCAGAAACGGCCCCATTTTATGTCACAATGTACTATGTCCCTAGACTAACTATTAGCCACAAACACTCGCTGAATAAATTAACTTAAAATTTACGATATGCCCATTATAGTCTACGATGATCGCCTATGCTATAACATGGGGTTAAAAAAATAACTCTCAGAAACGGCCCCATTTTATGTCACAATGTACTATGTCCCTAGACGTGGAGTGAGTGGCGCAGTGGATAAGGCGTCGGACTCGTAATCCAAAGATCATGGGTTCGAGTCTCGAGCTGGACTGCTGTGCCATTTCACTAGTGTCCTTAGGCAAGGCATTTACCACTAATGTGTCTATCTTCACCCAGGATTAAATGGGTACCGGTTGATAATGGGTGTTGTATAGAGCACTTTGAGTGTGGCAGCTCCAAGTACAATCACTCAGACTGGGGTTAAAGTGTAAAGCGCCTTTGAAAGCGGATTTAGTTCGGCTGAAAAGAGCGCTATATCAAATCTGATAACTTTAACTTTAACTTTAACTATTAGCCACAAACACTCGCTGAATAAATTAACTTAAAATTTACGATATGCCCATTATAAACTACGATGATCGCCTATGCTATAACATGGGGTTAAAAAAATAACTCTCAGAAACGGCCCCATTTTATGTCACAATGTACTATGTCCCTAGACTAACTATTAGCCACAAACACTCGCTGAATAAATTAACTTAAAATTTACGATATGCCCATTATAAACTACGATGATCGCCTATGCAATAACATGGGGTTAAAAAAATAACTCTCAGAAACGGCCCCATTTTATGTCACAATGTACTATGTCCCTAGACTAACTATTAGCCACAAACACTCGCTGAATAAATTAACTTAAAATTTACGATATGCCCATTATAAACTACGATGATCGCCTATGCTATAACATGGGGTTAAAAAAATAACTCTCAGAAACGGCCCCATTTTATGTCACAATGTACTATGTCCCTAGACTAACTATTAGCCACAAACACTCGCTGAATAAATTAACTTAAAATTTACGATATGCCCATTATAAACTACGATGATCGCCTATGCTATAACATGGGGTTAAAAAAATAACTCTCAGAAACGGCCCCATTTTATGTCACAATGTACTATGTCCCTAGACTAACTATTAGCCACAAACACTCGCTGAATAAATTAACTTAAAATTTACGATATGTCTATTATAAACTACGATGATCGCCTATGCTATAACATGGGGTTAAAAAAATAACTCCCAGAAACGGCCCCATTTTATGTCACAATGTACTATGTCCCTAGACTAACTATTAGCCACAAACACTCGCTGAATAAATTAACTTAAAATTTACGATATGCCCATTATAAACTACGATGATCGCCTATGCTATAACATGGGGTTAAAAAAATAACTCTCAGAAACGGCCCCATTTTATGTCACAATGTACTATGTCCCTAGACTAACTATTAGCCACAAACACTCGCTGAATAAATTAACTTAAAATTTACGATATGCCCATTATAAACTACGATGATCGTCTATGCTATAACATGGGGTTAAAAAAATAACTCTCAGAAACGGCCCCATTTTATGTCACAATGTACTATGTCCCTAGACTAACTATTAGCCACAAACACTCGCTGAATAAATTAACTTAAAATTTACGATATGCCCATTATAAACTACGATGATCGCCTATGCTATAACATGGGGTTAAAAAAATAACTCTCAGAAACGGCCCCATTTTATGTCACAATGTACTATGTCCCTAGACTAACTATTAGACACAAACACTCGCTGAATAAATTAACTTAAAATTTACGATATGCCCATTATAAACTACGATGATCGCCTATGCTATAACATGGGGTTAAAAAAATAACTCTCAGAAACGGCCCCATTTTATGTCACAATGTACTATGTCCCTAGACTAACTATTAGCCACAAACACTCGCTGAATAAATTAACTTAAAATTTACGATATGCCCATTATAAACTACGATGATCGCCTATGCTATAACATGGGGTTAAAAAATAACTCTCAGAAACGGCCCCTTTTTATGTCACAATGTACTATGTCCCTAGACTAACTATTAGCCACAAACACTCGCTGAATAAATTAACTTAAAATTTACGATATGCCCATTATAAACTACGATGATCGACTATGCTATAACATGGGGTTAAAAAAATAACTCTCAGAAACGGCCCCATTTTATGTCACAATGTACTATGTCCCTAGACTAACTATTAGCCACAAACACTCGCTGAATAAATTAACTTAAAATTTACGATATGCCCATTATAAACTACGATGATCGCCTATGCTATAACATGGGGTTAAAAAAATAACTCTCAGAAACGGCCCCATTTTATGTCACAATGTACTATGTCCCTAGACTAACTATTAGCCACAAACACTCGCTTAATAAATTAACTTAAAATTTACGATATGCCCATTATAAACTACGATGATCGCCTATGCTATAACATGGGGTTAAAAAAATAACTCTCAGAAACGGCCCCATTTTATGTCACAATGTACTATGTCCCTAGACTAACTATTAGACACAAACACTCGCTGAATAAATTAACTTAAAATTTACGATATGCCCATTATAAACTACGATGATCGCCTATGCTATAACATGGGGTTAAAAAAATAACTCTCAGAAACGGCCCCATTTTATGTCACAATGTACTATGTCCCTAGACTAACTATTAGCCACAAACACTCGCTGAATAAATTAACTTAAAATTTACGATATGCCCATTATAAACTACGATGATCGCCTATGCTATAACATGGGGTTAAAATATAACTCTCAGAAACGGCCCCTTTTTATGTCACAATGTACTATGTCCCTAGACTAACTATTAGCCACAAACACTCGCTGAATAAATTAACTTAAAATTTACGATATGCCCATTATAAACTACGATGTTCGCCTATGCTATAACATGGGGTTAAAAAATAACTCTCAGAAACGGCCCCATTTTATGTCACAATGTACTATGTCCCTAGACTAACTATTAGCCACAAACACTCGCTGAATAAATTAACTTAAAATTTACGATATGCCCATTATAAACTACGATGATCGCCTATGCTATAACATGGGGTTAAAAAAATAACTCTCAGAAACGGCCCCATTTTATGTCACAATGTACTTTGTCCCTAGACTAACTATTAGCCACAAACACTCGCTGAATAAATTAACTTAAAATTTACGATATGCCCATTATAAACTACGATGATCGCCTATGCTATAACATGGGGTTAAAAAATAACTCTCAGAAACGGCCCCATTTTATGTCACAATGTACTATGTCCCTAGACTAACTATTAGCCACAAACACTCGCTGAATAAATTAACTTAAAATTTACGATATGCCCATTATAAACTACGATGATCGCCTATGCTATAACATGGGGTTAAAAAAATAACTCTCAGAAACGGCCCCATTTTATGTCACAATGTACTATGTCCCTAGACTAACTATTAGCCACAAACACTCGCTGAATAAATTAACTTAAAATTTACGATATGCCCATTATAAACTACGATGATCGCCTATGCTATAACATGGGGTTAAAAAAATAACTCTCAGAAACGGCCCCATTTTATGTCACAATGTACTATGTCCCTAGACTAACTATTAGCCACAAACACTCGCAGAATAAATTAACTTAAAATTTACGATATGCCCATTATAAACTGCGATGATCGCCTATGCTATAACATGGGGTTAAAAAAATAACTCTCAGAAACGGCCCCATTTTATGTCACAATGTACTATGTCCCTAGACTAACTATTAGCCACAAACACTCGCTGAATAAATTAACTTAAAATTTACGATATGCCCATTATAAACTACGATGATCGCCTATGCTATAACATGGGGTTAAAAAAATAACTCTCAGAAACGGCCCCATTTTATGTCACAATGTACTATGTCCCTAGACTAACTATTAGCCACAAACACTCGCTGAATAAATTAACTTAAAATTTACGATATGCCCATTATAAACTACGATGATCGCCTATGCTATAACATGGGGTTAAAAAAATAACTCTCAGAAACGGCCCCATTTTATGTCACAATGTACTATGTCCCTAGACTAACTATTAGCCACAAACACTCGCTGAATAAATTAACTTAAAATTTACGATATGCCCATTATAAACTACGATGATCGCCTATGCTATAACATGGGGTTAAAAAAATAACTCTCAGAAACGGCCCCATTTTATGTCACAATGTACTATGTCCCTAGACTAACTATTAGCCACAAACACTCGCTGAATAAATTAACTTAAAATTTACGATATGCCCATTATAAACTACGATGATCGCCTATGCTATAATATGGGGTTAAAAAAATAACTCTCAGAAACGGCCCCATTTTATGTCACAATGTACTATGTCCCTAGACTAACTATTAGCCACAAACACTCGCTGAATAAATTAACTTAAAATTTACGATATGCCCATTATAAACTACGATGATCGCCTATGCTATAACATGGGGTTAAAAAAATAACTCTCAGAAACGGCCCCATTTTATGTCACAATGTACTATGTCCCTAGACTAACTATTAGCCACAAACACTCGCTGAATAAATTAACTTAAAATTTATGATATGCCCATTATAAACTACGATGATCGCCTATGCTATAACATGGGGTTAAAAAAATAACTCTCAGAAACGGCCCCATTATATGTCACAATGTACTATGTCCCTAGACTAACTATTAGCCACAAACACTCGCTGAATAAATTAACTTAAAATTTACGATATGCCCATTATAAACTACGATGATCGCCTATGCTATAACATGGGGTTAAAAAAATAACTCTCAGAAACGGCCCCATTTTATGTCACAATGTACTATGTCCCTAGACTAACTATTAGCCACAAACACTCGCTGAATAAATTAACTTAAAATTTACGATTTGCCCATTATAAACTACGATGATCGCCTATGCTATAACAAGGGGTTAAAAAAATAACTCTCAGAAACGGCCCCATTTTATGTCACAATGTACTATGTCCCTAGACTAACTATTAGCCACAAACACTCGCTGAATAAATTAACTTAAAATTTACGATATGCCCATTATAAACTACGATGATCGCCTATGCTATAACATGGGGTTAAAAAAATAACTCTCAGAAACGGCCCCATTTTATGTCACAATGTACTATGTCCCTAGACTAACTATTAGCCACAAACACTCGCTGAATAAATTAACTTAAAATTTACGATATGCCCATTATAAACTACGATGATCGCCTATGCTATAACATGGGGTTAAAAAAATAACTCTCAGAAACGGCCCCATTTTATGTCACAATGTACTATGTCCCTAGACTAACTATTAGCCACAAACACTCGCTAAATAAATTAACTTAAAATTTACGATATGCCCATTATAAACTACGATGATCGCCTATGCTATAACATGGGGTTAAAAAAATAACTCTCAGAAACGGCCCCATTTTATGTGACAATGTACTATGTCCCTAGACTAACTATTAGCCACAAACACTCGCTGAATAAATTAACTTAAAATTTACGATATGCCCATTATAAACTACGATGATCGCCTATGCTATAACATGGGGTTAAAAAAATAACTCTCAGAAACGGCCCCATTTTATGTCACAATGTACTATGTCCCTAGACTAACTATTAGCCACAAACACTCGCTGAATAAATTAACTTAAAATTTACGATATGCCCATTATAAACTACGATGATCGCCTATGCTATAACATGGGGTTAAAAAAATAACTCTCAGAAACGGCCCCATTTTATGTCACAATGTACTATGTCCCTAGACTAACTATTAGCCACAAACACTCGCTGAATAAATTAACTTAAAATTTACGATATGCCCATTATAAACTACGATGATCGCCTATGCTATAACATGGGGTTAAAAAAATAACTCTCAGAAACGGCCCCATTTTATGTCACAATGTACTATGTCCCTAGACTAACTATTAGCCACAAACACTCGCTGAATAAATTAACTTAAAATTTACGATATGCCCATTATAAACTACGATGATCGCCTATGCTATAACATGGGGTTAAAAGAATAACTCTCAGAAACGGCCCCATTTTATGTCACAATGTACTATGTCCCTAGACTAACTATTAGCCACGAACACTCGCTGAATAAATTAACTTAAAATTTACGATATGCCCATTATAAACTACGATGATCGCCTATGCTATAACATGGGGTTAAAAAAATAACTCTCAGAAACGGCCCCTTTTTATGTCACAATGTACTATGTCCCTAGACTAACTATTAGCCACAAACACTCGCTGAATAAATTAACTTAAAATTTTCGATATGCCCATTGTAAACTACGATGATCGCCTATGCTATAACATGGGGTTAAAAAAATAACTCTCAGAAACGGCCCCATTTTATGTCACAATGTACTATGTCCCTAGACTAACTATTAGCCACAAACACTCGCTGAATAAATTAACTTAAAATTTACGATATGCCCATTATAAACTACGATGATCGCCTATGCTATAACAAGGGGTTAAAAAAATAACTCTCAGAAACGGCCCCATTTTATGTCACAATGTACTATGTCCCTAGACTAACTATTAGCCACAAACACTCGCTGAATAAATTAACTTAAAATTTACGATATGCCCATTATAAACTACGATGATCGCC
>CASCJZ010000209.1:0-17163 GCA_949152475.1 Terebella lapidaria
GCTACAGGAAGCCCAATCCTGCTTTTTTATCATGGTTAACAATTGAGTATAAAATATTCGAGGAGTGGTACCTAGCCACTTGTACTAATCTTTTTACCATTAATGGAAACTTAATTTGTTCAAAGGTATTTCTTTAGCATTACCTATTTATTTATCAGTTTCATTGATATAATTTGAGTAGGCAAACCAAATGTCATATTTGTTCAAATAATAGTTCAGTATTTTAAGTGTGTGTAATCCTATAAGTTCCTCATTAGTTCCTAATGAGAAAAATATTTCCCAATATTCACAATAAGAATGAGCTGCATTCATCATGGTCTCAAGGCTGGATTGATTGTTAGAACCCTCCAGGTATTGAATTTTATTGGTGTTTAGGCCTTACTTTTCCAAATATTCTGTGAATTCTTCTTTATTATAGTTCTAATCAATGAGCACAACATGGTATTAAGAATATATTTGTTTGGTGACTGAGCTGAGAGTTCTCTTGTAAGAACCTTCCTGGTCATTATATATCACAATGCAAAAGCACAGTTCTTTCTCAGTGAGACTCCCAAATTTATCTATTGTATATTTCTGTTCTAATTTGAGTACTTCTTAAAATGATGATTTGGATGTTCCTGAGAATTTTAAGCCTGATAAATAGGCTAATGGATCTATTTTACTTTCAACTAGTTTTGATACCAACTTTTTAAACAATGGTCTCTCAGAGAATTCCTTAGCTATAGTAAGCTCAAATTTTGTATTAGTTTTATCTTCATTAATATTTTCCAGTATTTTTGCAGTATCTGATTATTTTAAATTAGGCATTACCCTTTTCGGTCTTAGTTTCCACTATTCTCGCACATCAGGAGTTTCAGACATTTAATTGGGAGTTTTAACTTTAATTTTTTTTGGGAATACTCTGGTTTGTGTTGAGTAAATTGATCCTTTCTTGAAGTCTTTAGGTCGTTTCATTAATTCTGGTTCAAGATCATCGTCTTTCTTTTATTGGTTAGTAAAAAAGACCCCCCAACCCCAACCCCAACCCCAACCCCAACCCCAACCCCAACCCCAACCCCAACCCCAACCCCAACCCCAACCCCAGAAGAACTGTAATATTGTTATTACTGTGACTATAACTAATTTCTTGACCATAGATGGTACCATTATTAACTTTAAGTTGATATTAAATATTAAGATAAGTTAGTTTCGACTAAAAACTATCAATCACTTCTAACTTTTTAAATATCCTTTAAGTAATCAGGTTTGCTATTGCAGGTGGCAATCATGTAGATAATCGATAAAAAAGCCCAGCTCAAAAATGCAATAGGAAATACTCCATTATCATAAAACCATGTATAAAATCTCATATACCGGACTTGAACCCCAAGTATCATTAGGATTTCAGTATTACGAGTATAGGTTACAAACGATGAGACACAAAGCTCTATCACTCCGACAGATGCAATCAATAGCAATAGCACATTAAAAAGGAAACTATTCATCCAAGTCTCTCTTTCTTTCATCGGGTGAAATCGACAACAAAATGGAATTCTGATTCCAAACTTAATATTTCCCTTCTGCACACACCAAACTAAATACAGGCATAAGTAGCCAAATATAGCTGTTGAAACAAGACCTGCATTATTGTCTTCAAGAGCAATCAATAATTCATTGAGCATGGGGACAAGGGGTCGGCCAAGGATTCCTTTGACTAAATTTCCAATGATTCTAAGATATCTTTAAGGTTACATTTGAATGATCCATATCGATGATGTGATTAGAAACAATATCCCCATAAACAGTTTCAAACCAGAGATGATAGGGTTCGTATGAGCATATTCAAGCTCTAAGTTGAATATTCGGAATTATTCACAAATGGCATCATATCGAACTTTAAATTGAGTTATTTGATTATTGGTTTGACGTCTAGTATTCCATTTACTGAACCACCCAGCATCAATTATCTACTAATTAGATGCTTTTTGTGCTTTTAATTATTCACCTTCTTCAAGAACATGTTTAATTGCAGCTACTAAACGTTTCTTGATATCTACCATGTCTCTAGATCTTCTAGCCTTTGGTCGATGCCTAAATTCATTGATCATATCTATTGGTAAAAATATGATCCCCACTCCACCAAAAATTACAAAAAATACCCATCCTAAAAAGGATAAAATAGCAATAACATAAACTGCTAAGGAAGTCTACACGGTGAATTTTACATCACTTTTAGTTGGAGTGAAAATCATGGAATTATTATATATTTGGTCCTCACTCAAAACTAAAGATTTATATGGTACATCTACCATCCGCAAGAAAGCCCAGCTGACAAATAGAACAGTTGCAGCTATAAAAATTGCAATAAAAGTGTAGCCTAAAGCTTTCAGTAAGCGAATACAGAAAGTGTCATCTTCATCACTTTCATAGAAAAAAATAGCATAGGGAATTAAAAACACAATAAACCCTAAAATGGTCATATAGAGAGCAAACCAAAAAATGACCATATCTATTTTGCTGATCAATATTGCCGATTTGTTGGCCACATCAAGAGGAACCATTAGAGCTTGTGCCTGGGCTAATGTTAGACCCATTACTGCTATAATTTTAGCATAAGGAACATTGAAGAAACCCTTGTCATCAGAATGCATGTACAAAAAGAGCAGGTAAATGTTGAAACCTAAAAGTATGAGGAGAAAAACAGCTATCAGAATGGCTAGTACTACTTCCATTGAAAGAGATTATTATGCAATTACACTATTATAATCTAACATACTAAATATATTCATGAGTAGGAACAAAAGTATTGACCCTGAAGAGAAGATTCTATCCACAAGCTTAAACTTAAATAACTTAAATAGTCTCTAACCATCTCCTAAGGCCTCAACAACTATTCTACCCTTAATTGATCATTTCTTTAAGAGTACAGCTGCTTCTCCCAAGTTTGTAACTAGCAAAAGAGCAGCTTTCAATACTAAACTTAAGGTCAGAGATTAAACTGTTTAAGCGCATATTCCAGCCAATAAGTAAGCAATCGCCTAGAAGATTTTTACTTCAATTCTATATATTAAGGCCATCAAGTACATTTTTTCCAATTCAGATCAAAAAAGCATAGAGTCAATCCCAATTTTAGAACTTCTATTACAACTAAATCAATGAACTAGATGGATCCTTTGAGCCCTTCTTTTGCAATAGGTAACGAAGATAAGCCGAGAGCTCAACTTTTTTCCTACTTAAGAAGAAAAATCCTGCATAAAAAAAAACATTAACTAAATGCTTGTGATATTGATAGTTTCTATAGCAACCCACACTATAATCCTTTGAAAATGCAAATGAGTGCTAAATCTAGAAGGTTTCTGACTTAGAATCTCAGTAGTCGGCACTCAATATAAAAAGCAAGGTTACTGTTTCTCACTAACTCAAAGCAATAAATCTAGCACTAAATGAACTTGAAAAGAAGGAGCTATCGATATGAGTATAATAATCGGAAAAATTGCCCCTACTTAAGCTACCTAACTATGAATCCTGAATAAAAATAGGTGGTTTTAACTTCTATTGAGAAAAAATTGAAATGATGGATTTATAATTTATATATCAAGTATGCCACATCTGCACCCTCAACTCAAATATAAAAAAAAAGTCAATATATCTTCCCTTGAAGCAGCAATATGTAATGTGGCCTTGTTCAAAAACATGAAGGAAAAAGAGTTCAAAGATGAAATATTTATATCTTATTGTGAAGAAGGAGTCATCTTAGAAGCACAAACAGAGGCCATTTGGGAAGATTCCAACAAACACATTGAAAACTTTCTGAGGAATAAAAGAATTTCCCTACTAACTTATGGGTATGATCAAGAAATCTATGAGGAGCTGATTATTAAAAGACTCAAGGAATACACCAAAAAAATCAAAGAGCGTTATGAAGAATGTCCCTATATCAACATTATTCACTATCAAAAACTAAGAAAGTCATGCTAATACATGGATAAGGAAAGGTATGTTGAACCACTTAAAGAATGGGAAAAAAAAAAAAAAATTAATCCTAATTTTGCTTTTCTTATCGTGGAGCCAAAGAATAAATTTGAAGAAGTTAAAAGAAGTCTACTGGAATTTTTATTCGATAAGTATGTAAGTCTTCAAATTATTACACTTTCACCTCTTTAGTTTCTCTATAATTTCTATAACTCTCCTTTTAAGGAAAAAATAGCAGACAAATTTAACAGAAAACTCATTGAATTATCAGTTGTCTATTCTCAACCAATTAAAAAAGAGACAATTTCCTCAGTTCATGAGAAAATTATTCGAGTGGCTAATTATAGTAATATCAATCTAGCTGAGTATGAGGTAACTTTGGTTCAAAGTCATAAGAATATGTCTAAATTGGGGCTAGAGTTTATCTCCAACAAAGACATCAAGCACCAAATCAAAAATATCCGTTTGTTCTTGCGTTAAATCCCACCAATATTTGACTCCATACATAACATTTTGGAAGAGGAATTTGGTTAGAATTATGCTATGATAGTCTATAGGAAGTAAGAAAAAGAAAAGTATCGAGCAATCCTGAATAAGTTTATCCATGCTCATCATAGCCATGAATAGTTGGTTAATAGCTTAAAAAAACACATAGTTTGTAACTACAGCTAAATTACCTTCATGGAAACTATTCACAGGAAATTATCTCAAGGATAAGAAAGCTTACTAATAAAAAAGGAGAGTTCCAAATATGGTAATTATAGTATTTCCAAAGTAGCTATCAATGGAATGAGGTTTATGGTTCATTAATATCAATAGATCAGGACTGAAGACCTTGAAACTTTTGTGCTATATCTTGAACAGCTACATCTCTATTATAATCACTATATGGTAAGGTTCTATGGGATTTGCATTGATCCTAAGGAAGAAAGTAGAGTATTTTTAATTTTTGATTTCCATCCTAGAACATTACAGTCTATGTTGTAGCATCACCAGATTCTGGATAATTGCCAAATTGCTACTATGGTTTTGCAATTACTTTACCTCATCAATTTCCTTCATACTCATGACGAACCAAGGTGCCTTGGTAAAATAATTTTGGATGATGTTTATTGGCCAATGGGGGTAGTGTTACCCTATTTGAGTGAAGAATGCTAAAATAGTGTTGAAGAAGATATTAAGTTGGCTGGGACCATTTTCTTATCACTACTAGGGAAACATGAAGAGGATGCTGACTAGTTCTTAGAGGTGCTGAACTCAATGTTGAAATAGAATAAATTTGAAAGAATATCCTTAGGTAAATGCATCTCTAAATTTGAAGAGTTGCTGATGATTTGATTGAAGGTATTATGCTACCATTATATTAGAGACTATTATTAATATTATCCAAATTAATGAGGCAAATTTTAGTTAATACAAATTATAAAGCTTGATAATAAATCATAGTAAACAACTTCAAAAGTTGAGCATCAGCTTTAATGGCAAGTGTCTCATATTCCTACAAAATGATATTTCATTCATTATTTTATTATATCTTAGATTAAGTGATCTAAGTTAAATTTCTTTAGTTTCAAGTTAAAGTGGTCTATGAGTCCGTCCTGTTATTGCAATGTTTCTGGTCATCGTCAGAGAATTTGATTTTTTCTTACTTAGCTTAAGTTTATTCCACGCCTGCCTTTGAAGGCTGAATTTTTTAGAATTGACAATGTTTGAGAGTGAGTAAATTTTAGTGTGAATAGAAAGATATTTTTGTAGAAGATACTTTTGTTAAGAATGCAATCGGATTTTGGTGAATCCATGGGCCTTATGAGATAGTTTTTTCTTATTATAAAGGATACGAATCTTCTCAAGCATATACTATAGTTTGAAGATGGCTGTTGCTGATTGGATATTAGTTAGAGAAGACTATATCAGAATCTGGCAGTGTTGGGTTGATGCTTTAGAGAGTGTTGGCTTAGTTGGGAGTGATAGTGGGTTGAGAGTGTTTGTCTGCTCTCTTAAGAATCATTTAGTGTAAATATATTTAGTATGGAATTATAACTTTGAGTAATTTCCGTTTTTTTTACCATTGTAGCAGTCAATAGGATGCTAATCCGATAAATCTGTATAATTTAGAGCTATAGAAATCAAAATATATGCATAGTCATGTAAACAATGCATATTTTGTTTTATTTTTGTTTTGTCCTGTTTTTTCTTTTTTCTTATATTTTAAGTGTTTTACAGAATGTGATCCTTAATACACAATAGTCATTACAGAATGAATCATTTCATTAACTAATAATTTAATTCCACTAAGCGTCAAAAATGTCCACATAAAACAGTGCAGACCGGCTGAATATGGTGAGTTTATAAGATATATACTAACATTTAAAGTCTAATCAGAGCTACAACCTTTCATTTCATTAATCCCACTTCCCTTTCTCCTTGAAAATATCACTGAAAGAAGAACCAGATAGCAACGATAATAAGCCAAGGAAGCCTTAAAAAAATACCAGAACCAATGTATTAACATTGTCTCTGGGATAGCTCATTAAGCGTTGCTGGATACATAGAGTGTTAGGACCTATCGGAGTACATGAGGGTGAAGTTGACCTATAGACTTTAGGACCACAAGAAACTGGGTTAGCAATGATAGCTCAATTCCCTCTGGAGTATGAAATCAGTGAAATTCCTTCCCAGTATAAAATTTTCTTATGCTAAAATCATCGCTAGGCAATATGGAATAATTTTAGACATGTCTTCAGAAGAAAACTATGAATAAATGTCTGAATAAGAAAGCAATTCATTTATAAATGATAGTGAGGAAGATTAGGAGGATGATGAAGATGACAATGATGGTCTTTCCGAAAGCTAATCTGCCTAGCTACCAACACCAGCTTCTAAAATAATCCGAAACAAGCCAATTCATAAAATAAAAATGACCAACCAGAAATCTCATGATTTTGGAGAGGAAACTGGCTCAAGAACCCTGAACAGATTGAAAAGATGCCATGATGAAGAATACGAATAAGAAGCAGGCAAAAAATAATGATTGACAAATCAGATCGTATTCGGAGCAATATTTTAAATCATTAACTTTATTGATTAAGGTGAAGATCAATTAATGAGAAGTAACACTAAAACATTAAAATTATTCACAACAGCTGACTATATGAATATCAAGGACGTTCGAGCAGAGGAATATTAAAACAATCTAGGAAATAATTACCAAATTTTTTTGGTTCCATTTTAAAATAATTTCCATGACCAGTAGTAAGTAATCTCAAATGGAAGCAGACTTAGTTTTAGTTTATTTGAAATCCCATGCTAAAGCATATACTGAATACTGTGCAAAATAGAACTTTGTTGTTCCTGATTCAAGAATAATGTTGACTTATTTAGATATACTAGAAGGAGGAAGTATGCGAAGTTTTAAGACAAAGTCAATTTCTTTTTGATCTATTTCAGAAAATTGAGTTTTAGAAGTCTGCAGAATTTTAATATTTAAAAATTTGATCAATATAAAATAGTGATTTTAGACAAGAGATATCCAAGAATATTAAAATTTTGAAAAAGCTACAGTTTTATGAAAATTATAAGTCTAGATCCTCTTAAATGACTATTTATCTTTAATTTATTTTCCTTTAGTTTGTACAATTTTATAATAAAATTGTGTTATGAGATCAGTCAGCTCTACATGTATCTCTCTTCTTCACAAGCCTGACTTTATCTATTAGAGGACTGCACAAGCAACGATTTTCGTGAATTCCAGTATCTTTGAATGTCAGGATATTAATCCCTTTTTCTGCATAAAATAGCAATGTTTCCTTATTATCAACTTTTTCTGCCTCAACTAGAAATGCCTTCGTCTCATTAACTGTATCAAATATTTCCGCTATAGGTTGTATTTTCCAATAATAGTCTTTTGGGGCTGTTCTAGCCGGTCCAGTAAACTTAGAAACTTGTTTAGTTAATACCCCAAGACTCGTAACTCTATGATCCCCATAAAAAACTTAACTAATAGAGACCTGAAACTGGAAGTTCCACAGTCTGATCGAGTGTCATTCCATCATCATTAACTAACAAAGCAACTTTGTTTTCCATTTGGTCTTAGAAAATGTATAACCTTCTAAATTCCAACCAGTAATTATTTCTGACCGAAAATAGTACCTTCAGCCACTTCAGGTTCATCAAAATCTCCATTCACAATGAAATCAACCCCTTCCATTGAATCTGCATTTAAAGTCCTGAAAACATTCTTCCAATAATTTGGACATTGTCTATCTGAAAAGAAGAATAGGCCGAGTTGCTGTTTTAAAAGTATAGATGATTGGGCCAAGGTCTTCCTATTACACAAACTACTTCAGAATGAATTTCATTATCATTACTAGAAGGTCTTAAAGTTTTGACTTAAGCATCATCCCAGAATATTCGAAGTTAAATAATAGGAGATCTTATATAGTGAGGCACTCCACTCAAAGTCAACTCATAACTGACGCTTTAGTTAATAGCCTGTTCAAATGAATAGGAAAGGCTTCTACCTGATCCAATATATACAACTTGCTGTTCCATTGTTGAGGAATGACGTGTCCTTTCAAGATATACACATTTCTAGAAGAATTCCAATAAGGAATTGAAGGGTTAAGCACAACCACATAAGGATCAGGAATGTGAGGCTCTTAGAATCCCCCATTCTGGACAATGTTAGTTGTCAGGAAATCTTAGTTGATAGGCGAAAGTTGTGCTTTACCTAGAATAACAACAGAAAAGAGAGTGCATGCAAGGAAATAGGCTGTTCCAAAGTTTTTCATGGAATAAATAAAGAAGAATATGTTATTAGTAATTATTTGAGAGACCGACGATTAAAAATAGCTGAATACTAAACTTTCTAAAGTGTTGTAATTACTAAATAGACAAATGGTATTCATGTGATATTAATCAGAAATAGCCTGCTGCATTGAAGATGGTGATATTTCTTGATTCAATTTGCATTTGACTATTAATACAAGAGGTTAGTATATTTCTAGTGGAATTAAAATACTGAGTCCACTTTTAGAACCCATTGGACTACACAGCTACTATTGACATATTATGGATTGATACTTCAGTGGAAAAAGTGAATCCTTTAAAAATATAGAAAAGTGAACCAAATTAAGGAAAATGAATCTAATCGAACTAAAAATTGGAAATAAGGTTGATCTGTATAGTTCCTCTAAGAGCACTGTTTCCAAGGCATAATCTATCTCAATAACAAAGCACGGGATAAAGTATTTGAAAACATGTTAAATTGAAGACTCTTCTATGACCCCTATTATTTTCAATCACTCCACCACAAACACTGGTCAGGAAATTCTTAAAGATACAATTCACAATTCCAAAAATATTATCATCTGTCCACTTTGGTAAATCACAACTCTACATGAATAATTTCCTTTATATACAAATTTTTAATCTTCATTCAATCTTGATTTTTGTTGTATCAATATTTAATGTTCTCTTATTCCTATTATTGGCTAAGACTTTTTTGTTGGTCTTTGATCGATGATATCTTGATAATTTTGTTAGTTCCTTGATTTTGATATCTTTTTCCTTTGAGCTCCCTTCTACTTCTTTTAATAAAGCTGGCTTAGCTACTTTATTTTTCTGATCAGTTTCTTTTTAATTCGTTGGCTTTTTATTCAATGGTTTAATGATGTTTTATAAAAAATTGTGTCAAGATCACCAATTTGTCTTTATTATCATATTTATTGTGCAATATTCTTATGATCAAGTAAATAAATCAAATTTGACATTGACTTTAATATTTCCATCATCCTTAGCAGGATAAGCTAAAATTATTAAGTTATTGCTATTCATGGATTAATGATTGGTCTCATTGATTCCATCCTGATTCCATGTAGTGATGGATGCAAAAAAATGTACTTCTTCTATAGATTGTACTGCATGTTTGATGGGTTTTCGATAACCAATTGTGTTTGCAGATCATGTAATACTACTTGTGCTGAATGCAGTCCTGTTGATGCTGATCTATGTATTTCTTGTTTGCAAGTATACTTTTCCACTAACATTTTTGGAACTACTAACAGTGAAGTTACATGTACTCCTTGCATGGTTAATTGTTCTTAAATTAATTGTATTGTCTGTATAGAAGGATACACTAAGAACAATAATGTTGCATTCAATGCCTTTAAAATAGTGAAATCTGCAGTCCACATAATATTACTCAATGTATAGGGTATAGTTAAGGATCATACATGGTGAATTTTACCTGTACTCTTTGTAATTCAAGTTGCAAGACTTGTTCTGATGCTTGAACATGCACATCTTGCTCTCTGGATATCGTGGATCCCTAACTAATGATAGTTTATGTTTGTATAGAATGTCCTAGGCCAATTTAGACCTACTTGTGCTTCTTGTAGTTCAAAGTACGTGATATGTAAAAGTACAGATATTTGCTAAATTTGTGCTTTTGGCGATTATCTGAATGATTTAGGCAGTTGCCTTCAGTGTCCTCATGTTGTGCTTCATGCTTAAGTTCCAAAATGTGTTTAACTTGTACTTAAGGCTGGACCCAAATGAAGTCATCTAAGTTACGGCTGCAGCTTACAAATAGGTGTGTAGCATGCTCATTTGCATGTGCAACTTGCATTAATAAACCTTCTAGATGTCTCACTTGTCTAGCTGGATATACTTCAATAAGTAGAAGAGGTAGTAGAACTTGGAAATGCAGAAAATAGCAGTATAATCTTATTACTATTGTCCTTTCTATTCCCTAAGTAGATTTCATTCAAACTAATCTGACTGCATTTACCTAACAATTACTCGAGTTGAGTGGTATTTCATAAAATCTTCAAATGAAAAAGACATAACATGGAAAAGCATAGTAGGTATACAACATTAAGTGAAGAAATTTCGCCTACAACCTAGTGGTAGTATAGGCTGCACAAACGCAAGACAGTGCTCTATCCTTGTGTGAACAGAATTAATAGCTAGTCAATAATTTGAGACTGGAAGAAAATCAATAATATTACTATTGTAGCAGCGACTGTAACAGCTTCAATCAATAATGAGAACAGCTATTCTAATGGTTCTGGAGTTAATATTAGGACTAACCATTCCTAATGGACTTCTGCTGCTCTGTGTTGTCATTATAGTGATTAAGATTAAACTTTTCAAGAGACCAATAGTTTCATAAAGACCAAGTTCGGATAATTTGAATGAAAAATGATTCACCCATTAAACCAATATTTTAAATTATAATTTAATGTAAATATAATTTACTAGCAAAAAATAACTGTCCAGTTATTATTGAAGTCTTCCAATAATACATACTACAAGCTTCAAAGTTTATAAGAGATAATTTTTCTAAGCCTTCACTAATCAATTTCATATGCTAAGCTGTGTAGGACCTCAAAAATATCCAATTTATAATATTTATTAAGTAATAATCCAGTGTTTCAGGACTTTGATTCTTTTTAGAGTTGATAAGATTCTCTTAACTTCTGCCTTGGCCTACGTGACTTGACCTCACTTAGAAAGTTAATTGTTCCATATAAAATAGTCCATTTAGCTAAGTAGATATAGTTCAATTGTTCTTTTATCTCTATATTTGTGTTAGGTCTAATCTATTGGTTTTTAGTATTTCTATAGTTTTTATCTATTAACTGTTATTTGTTGATCTTAAGCAGATCAAATATTTAAAGAATCATTAAAGAACAACCTTTAACAATTGTTACAGGAAACATGTTGATGTATTTTTCTCCATTAGACATGACTGAACTGGTTTAAAGGTGAATGTACCCAAAAAATATAACAGACAAAAAGATGCATGAGGTGCTACGATTAAAAAAATAGGCTTAACAGGGAATCAATAGCTATAGTATAGTTGTCATTGCTTTCCCATTTGATCTTTGCCTCAACAAAATCTATAGAGATGTGAATCTTACTCAACAAAAAGATGCTAACAGAATTCATATTTCCTATATTTATTCATTAGAAGAAATCATACTTATTCAACCTGTTGTAAAGTAATTGTTGCAATTAGGAATACTTCAGATAGCTCCAATTTTACATTTCAAAACTATTTTAATGAAAAAAATAGACAGATAAAGCTAAAGATGAGTTCAAGTATATTATTGCTGATCAATAGATATTTATTAACTAAATTAAGGAGAAGGATTTAATGGTTTTCAATCGGAGCAATTCGAAACAAGGAATGATTAATTCCAAAAAATCCATTTTAAAGACCTTATGAATTAATTACTGTATTAATTTATAGGAAATGGTTCATCACCTCCAACTTTGAACCTAATACTAGGCTTACTGAGGAATAGAAGAAAACACAAGAAGTCAAGAACCCAAATAATACCAAAATGATACTTTTATTAAGTCTAAAATTGTGTCTATTAGAAGAGATAGAGAAAATAAGCATAAATGGTAAAAATATGAATCAACTTTCATAAGCACTTTTAGGACATCTTTTACTGTTGCTTATAGAACTAATCTTAGATTGGCTTGAGTCTAAGGAAAGTTAACAGTTTATTATTTTATTTTTTATTTCAGGCTAGTTACTCCTTGCTTCTAATAGATTCGAATATCTTGCTGGATTCGATTTATCAGCAACAATTTTTTTTCGATTTCTAACTTCAGTTTTTATTCTAGTCTTAGATTCTGCTAGTATTGTCTAACTGGTTTTTAATAATTGGACAATCCTACATAGCCATAAATTTACTTTCCTTCTTTATCTATTTTGTCCTTTTTGTAGTACTGTTAGGGAAACTCTCAGCAAACATTTTGGATCTACTTCCAATTCTATCAGCACTGTTTACTTTTAAGATTTAAGTTCAATAATAGGATAATTACTCTATGATTCAATCTTGACACTGTCAGGAACATCTGAACAATAAGCTAGCTACTACTTTTTCCTTGTATTCTTGAAGAAAATTATCCACGCTTGCCATTAATTTTCAACTTATAAGTGTTCTATTCATCATTATAAGGCCCAATCCTTATTATCTGGTCGATCCATCCAATTTCTCTAAATCTATTATGATATTTATTTTATAAATATGCTCTACTGTAGGAAGCAAGTTTATTTTAAAATGCACTAATCTTTCAAACCATGGCCCAAGTACTCCCATTTGCTAAGTACAGTTAAAATAATCAAATAGATTGCTGGATGCATGTTAGTTAGTAGCTTGATAGAATGTTGGTTGTCCAAGGTTATCTTTTATTCCTCCTTACTAATAATCCATAGATGATTAATATCTTTCTTTTTCCATCGGGTAAAGAAACCAATGCTATAGGCAATAGATAGAATCTTATCATAATGAGTGTATAATTGTTCTAAGGCAGCTTAAGAAATGTTTTTGTCTGATAAATGTTCTGATGGTTGCCAGTTTAACTTCAGTAAGGTCCATATTCACAATAAAACCTGAAAATAACTATTTATTTAAGTTTTATTTAAAGACATAATTAGCACCATCTTTAATTCATTCACTTGAGCCAATAACTGATATATGAATTAGGGAGGCTAAATTGTTCAATATATAGCCTCTTTTACATAGAAAGGGACTGAGATCTGCATAGGTAGTTAATACACTTATCAAAACAGTCATTAATCTTCACTGAGATGTATTTCCTGTTTCAAGAGTTCTAAAGAAATCTGTGGATTTATAATTGACAATGCTTATTGAAGGAATGCTTAGTTCCTAATACTGTAATTTTGTTTTCCTCTGAACAATGTTCCTTAGTTCTTCAACTGTCTTTGGCTTTTGTAGTTTTTGGGTTGTGTTATAAATTACCAGCCCAATTAGTTCTTCTAAATATGTTGATTCCTAATCAGATCTAATCTGTTCATGGATTAGATTTTCTCTTTGAAAGTTGAAGTAGTATTATCATAACAATAAATCTTCATATTATTAACATTCAATTGATCTTGGAAGTTTCATAACATAATATTGTGTTCTATTATTGTTTATTTTATATTTTAATATATTCCATATCGGATAATAATTTATCAATCAGAAGAATCCCTAGGATTGTTTCTGGATAGAGTATCTCCTCTATGAGGCGCCTATTCTGATAGATGCTAGGAAGAACACATATCCCAATCTTTATGCTTCAGTTTCAGGTGCTGCTTCAAGGCTCCCTCTGAACCATATGATCTTGAACATATTCTAACTGGGCAATCATAGTATCTAGTGATTTAATTAGCCCGATGTCTAATTCTTGTAGAATTATTCTTGTTCTTGCCTTATCTCATTTGTATGGCTTATTTTTAGACCTTGCTGAATCTCTTTGAAAATTCATATTTTTCATTTGTTAGTTGCCCAATTTGAGCAATCAGGGCAGAATTAGCAAGATACAATCGGCAATATTCATGATAATAGCTAAAATTGGGATCTTAATCTGTTTCCATGGGTGAGAGTCAGTTAAATTTTATTATAAGAATAAATTTTAAAGAACAGAAATTGGTTGTATTGGTAATAATTGAAGATGATCAGTTATTTATTGGGATACTAATCTGAGTACATTTCTAAGACTATTCTATTGGAACTTGGACTATTCAACAATATTTGATAAGGTATGTGATAGTATAGTAGCATACTGAATATTCCAAGGCTTTCGCTCGCATTTCTTTGTTTACATTTTCCAAAAAAAATTATAAAGGAACAGGAGATTAAACTATTTATAAGCCATTCATACATTTATTATTGTTGTAATTCTGGCTAAGAATGATTGAATGGTTAAATTTCCGTGATACAATCCTGAATTCACTATGATAAACTCAAGAACATAGATAGTTCTAATAAAAGACTTCATTATTCTAAAAAATCAAAAATCATTAAATACAATTGAAGAATACTTCGTATTATTTGTGTACCTTTTCGATTGATATCTGACTTCTTGATAATGGTGTTAAAAGCTTTTCTGTCAAGAATTTCTCATTGTAATTTATAATATTCCATAATTGAAGCAAAACTATGTAAAAGATGATTTCTATGGATATGCTTCCATATTCATAATAATTAGACTGGAGCTGATTAAAGATCAAGATCGAGATCAAGAAAACAATCACTATGGACCAATATTGGGGTACCATCCTGGTGTTTATGATAATTTTAGGTAATTTCTTGGAGATATTGCTATATAATTTCCTTGAGATTATCTTCTTGTTCGATGACTCCTTTTCTTTTAGAGTCTCTCATACATTTTCGATTATTTTTCCACATTAAACGCAGTAAAACCAAATATTATAAGCTGCAAAAAGTATTCTCAATGTTTTAAGAACCTTAATAGCTTAATCATTTGTGACTATTATAAATCAGATCCGGTGGAAAACCAATTTCTTTGTTTAGAATAAGACTTTCTTTAAGAATTATTATTCAGGGAGTTAATATCTTCGAGTTAATATCTTCCAAGGAATGATAAGCTTTTAGATCAAAGTCATAGATTGATGATAGGTACCTGGTAATTAAAATTGTCTGTTATTGATTTTTTAACTCTGTTCAAGGAGTTTGAATTACAAGTGTGCTGAATCTGAAATGTTTAATAACTCCAAAATTGCACAATGTCTATTAATTTTAACTTGGATAGGAAAGCATTCATTCTTTTTCCTATTGATGTGGTTGATGAAACTAAAATGAAACTATAAACTTCTATGAGTTTCAAATAGTCCAGTAAAGTGCAGAACATGCTATTGAAACATTTGGAAGTACTGGGAAAGCTTTTGTAAAGGAGTATGGTGATTGCTCCCACTATATGAAAGATTTTAATCTACCTAGTAATGTCACAATCCCTGGAAGATCAAAAACATTCTATAATATATTTTCAGAAAAGGTATATTGTATGTTTATATGATAGTTTAGTACATTGTGTTTTTGTAAGAGATGGCTAGAAAGAATGGAAATCCTGCTTATGCTCTTCCATTAAGGGATCTAGTTCAATAGGCGATTAATGCTTATCCCCCCTTATGTGATGTAGAAGGATTATATGTAGCTCAATGGTAGCATACATTCCTTCTTAGACCTACTGCTAAGGAAATTCTATCAAGAGGTTAAGAATAATGATGTTAAGTTAAATATAATTTATTCAAATTATTAAATATCCAATCTACCATGTTTAAAAACTTTGATTGTCCTTGGTTTAGTGTTGATTTCCCTATCTGAAGCCAATATCCTTAAAGCGCATGAAGAGGAATGGTCAATCACTGATGTTAATGATCTTAGTGATGAAGAAAAGATATTGATGAGTTATATAAGAGATCAAGTTAAAGCTCTAGATGGGGATTTAGCTGATATTTGCTTCCCGTGGCTCTGATTATAGGTATATCTATCGTGAAGATGACCATATCGATTGGGATGTTCAAGTTTCAGACTAGGACGGAAATACGGAAATATGGAAATGACCAGAGCTACGAGATCAGAAACCAAGTAATCTGAAGATGATCCTAATGTAACCATTAACAAAAAGACATCCATCATTAAGAAGAATTTAAGAGAAATCATAAATGCAGTTCAATAATCTTGAATATCAAGTTAATCGATGAATCATGTCAAATCATACTGTATGGTAAATAAAATATCAATAATTGAATCCCTCAAGGTGAAGATATTTAGAGTTTATTAATATCAGCCTTCATAGCTTTTTGAGTTTGATATTCATGCTATTTTAGTCTATAGCCTTCTTAATTAAAATAGATTTGAAAGAAAGTGTCTAAAAGGTGCAACCACAAGAAACCTAAATAAACAACTTAAGTAATATGACAATTTTGAAGCTGAATACAATCTTCAAAAGGATGCTTAAGCCTAGTTGATCTATCGATCTATTAAGAATTTATAGTTCGAGGAACTCCTTTAGAGTCCAACCTACAAAATTATACTTCAGGCATCTACTGATTGATCATAAATGCTAGTAATAACTAAATTTTTGTTTTAGTATTATTATAATAAGGAATTTTATAAGCTTTTGCTGAAGAAGTATTGATAATGGATTGAATATTTAATCATAATTAGATCTTTTCCTATTCTCTGGCATTATACTCTTTTCTGGAATGGCTTTTTTTCCGAATGGTTCTTCCACCCCTTGTCATCTGTTGGGACCATCAACTCATCCAAATCCTTATCTGAGATATCTACACCTTCTTCCATGATCCACCATTCTTCCTTATTAGAAAAGGAATTTTTCCTTGGTTTTGAGGAATATTGCTTTGGCCTTTCTCTCCTTTCTTTT
>CASCJZ010000210.1:0-15943 GCA_949152475.1 Terebella lapidaria
AAAATATGAAAATAGAGGTGTTTAGATGGTTGGCTAGTAAGTTACTCTTGAAAGAGAAATTCTAAATGTAATTATGGTCAGAGCTATGAAAAAGGATATTGAATCTATTATTAGAGAAGCTACAACTTAAAAAGCTTTGTATTATAGTCGACCTAATATAACTTTTGGATTTAACTTAAGAGCTCCTGAAGAACTACTTCTTTATGATACCATTGTTGAATATATCAGAAAAAATAGCATGGAAATAGCAGAAGCATCAATCAGAGACCACGCAGATTATGTAAGAGAAATTAAAGTTATGGACAATCTAGTTGATAACAATAATTTACTACAGCCTCTTCTAATGGAAATTGTTGAAGAATCATTAAATTAATCAATGGGTTAAATGATAACTGAATCAATTCTACAGAAAATAGTTGAGTAAGGGGCTGAAGTTTGTGCTTCTGTAGAATATAATGATTACCATATAAATGAGGTTAATTTGGAACTAGAAAGTCTTGAAACCCAAGTGTATGAACAATTAACACAATAATCCATTCTTTAAGCTTTACTAGGCCTTAATTATGGGGCATAGTTATGATGATAATATTATTACTTTCTAATTTAAATTATAACGAGCTATGAACATAGACGAGTTACTTAAACACTTGGCAACTTAAACATCTAATCAGAATGAATAAATATACTCACCAGGACCTCATGTTCCTCCAATCCGTACCACAGAATCGGTTGGAATAAACAGTAGTTCCTCTAATTCAAGATCGGTAGTAGTACAGGAATTAGGCCATTTTGATCCAATAGGAAGTAAAGAATAGTATGAAACTAATCTCCATGAAGAGCTCAACAAGATCTAAGAAATGAAATAGTTATATCAAAGTAGAACTAATCAGAAAGTGATAAGGAAATCTAGATCTAAAAATTTAATATAAACAGAGTATTCTAAAGAAAAACATGAACTTAAACCTTCACAATCACCCTAGTTTCATCAATTTCAGGACATTTATCATTCTTCCATACGAAATAAAGAACATAGTGGAACTGTCAATACTCTCAATATTGTACTGGATAAATAAATCTCAGCCAGGAATGGCTAGAAAGAATCTCTCTCTTAACTATAGTATCCAAAGAAGGATGACTCAAAGACTGATCATTCTAACCAAATTTAAAGTAGTAAGGTTTGGAAAGCAATATCTGAACTTAGAAACAGGGTCTAATATCTAGAAAATAACAACCAAAATACATCTAATTATAGTGAATAATTATAACAAAAAGAAAAAGAAAATTAACATTTAAAAAAGCAATGTCAACAGTGGAGGAAATAGAAGTAAGAGCTAGAGAATATTCTCAAAGAAGTACTCTTTAAAAGGGAAAGGGAAAAATTACAGGAGAACAAACATATTAACACCAACAGCAACAAACAGTCATTTCCATCCTAAATAAAAAACAACTAAAGTACTAACTCTAAGTTGAAAGTTCAAAATCTCCTACAGAAGTTAAACATAAAAATAGAAAGGTACTGAATATGATGTTACATTTTATATATATACCAATATAAATTCAATGGGCTGTATGTCATCGAAAAATCCAGAAAAACCCAGGCTTCGAAAATGCTTGAATGGACATGAACTTAAGTATCGAAATAAAAGTAATGTACTAAAGTAGTGCTGTAAGTGTCAGAATGCATTGAATTAAGATTATTTAAATTGTGATGAGTGTGAATTCAACATTTGCAAAAATTGTGCAGGGGTATTAGCATGAACATTCCAAAAGCTAATATGCTTAGTCTGATTATACTCTATTCTGATAGATTTCTTCAATCAAACTAATAAAGCCAGTGGAAAATAAATTCTTTAACTAACACCAATTGTTATTCAACTATTGATAGCAGTAGAGAAATTCTTGTAATGAATTTTTGAGGATTATTTAATTTTTGGCGGTTTCAATTAGGTTCGTTATATTTACTGCTTTTGACATATATTTATTGCTTATAAATTTAATATCAGTATGCCTGACGACAACTTCATGAATTTCTATTATGATGAAGCTAGTCTCATTGTAGCCAACCTTTATATCAGTGATGTATAGTTTGCCCATGAAAAAATCAATCTTGAACACTTCAATATCAAACATATTTTAGGAGCAGGCAAAGAATTAAAATTTCCCTATTCAAAACAATATAGTTATCTATATTTACCACTCAGGGACAACTGTAAGTAGGATATTGTGCAGCATTTTGAAAAATGTTTTGAATTCATTGATACTGCTCTCCAAAACAAAGAGCGAATTTTAGTGTATTGCGCAAGAGGCAAATCAAGAAGTGCTACCATAGTTTTATCATACCTAATGGCTAAATATAAGAGCAAGTACCAAGATGCATATAATTTTTTAAAAAGAAAACACTCCATTATCTCTCCTAATGAGGGATTCACAAGACAACTTCAATAGTATCAAAGGTTATTAGAAAAGAAATCCATGACGAAGACACTACAAAAATGATCTATAGGGTTAAACTATAATATTAATGATTTATAGAATCGGCATTGAGCAAAGGGAATCATTCCTATACTTCAAAAATCCATATTTTATCAATGAATTTGAGTCCTCCATTCTTACTTAACTATTTTGGTAATACTCTACTCTCTTCTCTTTTAAATTAAGCAAATTGGGCCCTAAAATCCACCAAAAAAATACTTCCTTCCACATTGATTCTAATTTCAGAATCTCCCAGTAACAATGGTTTCCCTACTTCCATATTAAATGAGGGATTCTTAGCAGTAGCCAATACCCTGACTTACTGCCTAGATGGCCAAAAACTAAACAATGTCACCTTATCAAGTTGAAATTGAACTGGTAATTTCTAAAAGTAGATTCCAAGGTAATCTTTACCAATAGTTTCTAATAATATAACTACATTTCTGTTCGTGAGAAGATATTCCATATAAGATGAATGACATTTTTGGGACTTAGATGAATGAAGGTAAACAAAATCTGCTTTTTTAATTTATAAAATCTCTTTGAGTATCTTGCAAAGAGGTAATTCAGTATTACTAGAGCTTTATAATTTAAAGTTAGGGTTCTCTAACTCTTTGATTGATTGAGTTAATCTTGTGGGTTAAATATCTGGTCGCTCTTCAATAAGAGATAGTGTTTTTTTATTTCCAATAGATTAAACCTTTTCAGCTTATTATTTTTTTCTTTTAATCATTTAACATCGATAGCTAGCACTGAGAATTTCACTTAATTCTGGATTAAGCAGAATATCCTCCAGTAATTTCTCTCCCCTTTTCCTATAGGCATTGAGTTGACTTTCAATTAGATTCTGATCGACATCATTTCTAGGTTAAACATCATTTAGAATAGCTAGTAGATTAAATACATAACCATAAAGATCTGAAATCTAGCTTGTTGAGTCAATTGATGAATTCAGCTTGCCAGAATTGGTTGTTGGAGTAGAAATTATCGGTTTTTATGTAGATTCTGGATTTTACTCTGTGTTAGGTTATTCTTTGGCACTTTTAGGACCCATGTCTTACCTAATCTAGACTAAAGAATACTTCAATATTGTATTATGTAAAACAAATTAATTATATTAGAGCTACAGTTTCCTTAAAATAGTTTCTTTCAAATTCTCAATGCTACATTAGACCAATAGTTGGCTCTAGTGGACTTATCATCAAATCATATCCCTGATACCTACCTAAAAAACCCAAGACAGCATATGGGATAAAATTCAAGCTTGTTTACCCACTATTACTGACTACCTTATTTATGCTTTTTTCATTTTGTTCACTTTCTACCCAAAGTAGCTCCATACATCCCTCATCAATATAGATTACTTCTTCATTCCAATCATAATTAGTTGTGCACTTTCAATTCTGTACATGATTTGTCAGTTAGCTTTAGTATTTACTTTGAACAAGTGGCTTATTGTCTTCCTTTATGCACTATCTGCTGATATACCCAAATTATATTTAGGATTAGCTGTTGTGTTGGAATTGGTCTCTGCTACTTTCTGGGTTCTGACCAAAGAACAAAGAACCACTAATATCGACTCTAGACTTAATTTAATGCCATAATTCAAGAGACAAATAGTCATATGCATATTTTTAGGGGTATACGACCTAGTAGAACGAAAATAATACTTAGTTCTCTTAGCACTATACCTACATTTACTATTTACTGCTTAGATTTCTTTCTATTGCCTTAGAATGACTATAACTCAGAATCTAGCTTCTTTATGGCTGTTCCAAATTTTGGCTTTAGAAGCTCTTAATTCTGTTTTTTAACTGCATGCATAACTCTGGATAACCTTAATCCTCATGTTTGCGTCCTTAATGATGATGTTTATCTATTCCTATGCCTATTAAATTGATTATTTAATTCTTTATGAGATCAATCCTAAAGATATCACTAGATAATCACCTAATCGCTTATTACAGTATTTCTTGTGTCTCAATTACATTTTCCAATCTCGTAATCAGGTTTAATTAAACAGGTTCATTTTATTTCATCAGCAAAATTGTAAAGAAATGGTTTGTCCACTTCTGTATCGTGGAGAAGAAGCTCATCAATTAGATGTAAGATTAGAACTACTTGAAAATTATATACATCGTTAATTGATTTGCTTGAATGTTTTAGGGGGTAATATACTGAAGTTTCTAATTTTCAAACTTGCTCCATCTAAAAGAGTGTTTTTATTTCTTAACAAGAAGGAATTTTATCAGCAAAAATAGTATTATCGCTTAACAAACTGCTAGAATTTTGAAGATGACTATGGTTTAATGCTTTAGGAATTCTAAACTCGATCATAGTCTACGATCCAAAATATACTTGAATATCTATCATCAGCCACCAAATTTTGGAAAAAAATGACTAATCCTAAAATTAACTTTGAAGAAATCATTAGTCATGGAATAGAGATGAGTAGAGCACTTGAATCCATCATACATAGCAAGAAAGAGAACACAATGTATGACTCTATGACTAGGAAACTTATCAACCTATTTATGAGCTATATCAGAAACTATACTAATTAATATTTAGAACCAATTAATGATCCACCCTACCTCATTAAAAACATAGCTGACTGCCATCCAGCACTACTGATTGAAGCAGAAGGGAAGAACTATACTTCGATTATAGATGCTAATATAGCAGCAATGAAGATGCTTTATTTCTCAAAGAAATAGATATTAGATCTTAAGATTGAAAATATTATACCTTCTCAATTCGCTGAAGTTCATAGTAAAATGATCAATAATCTCTCATGTTTTAGAAGAAAATTAGAGAACTCAGTAGACTTCCCTCAAGCTATTTTTGTGAAAAATAAACTAGGTTATGCTGTTTTAGGAACTGCAGTAATTTATCGTCTGAATACTATTTCAGGACAAAAATGGTGTGTTGTAATTGATCCCAAATACAACTAAGTAGCTGTAATAATTGTTGACTATTAAGGAAAAATTATTGGGTTGAGTGAAAACTGTAGAGCATATGGGTTTGATTTAACAGTTGAAGAAGAGTTTTTAAAATAGAATATTATTATCAGGCTTAAGAGAGAAAATAGTTCAATAAGTATAGGTTAACAGTAGAAAATTATTTAAAATTGTTAATTTATCCCAGGGCAATGTTTACTGAAGGTTCTTGAAAAGGTATCCTATCCCATAGCCTCATATTATATAATAGGAATTACACTTGTTAACCAATATCAAGGAAATTCAAAAAATTTTAGTCAGATATCATCTAAAACTCCAATTCAAAAAATTGAATCATCTTAGACTCTTCAGCTGCTTAGAAAGGATTGTATAGAATTTCATCGTTTGAAAGATGGAACAATAACAACTTCAGAAGAATATAAAATAGCAGATACAAATAAAATGGTTATTAAAGATAGTAAAGAAAGCATTAAAAAACTGTAGAATTAAGTGGATAGAAGTAATAACTGGGCTGAAGACATTGTATAAATGAGGTACCTTAAAGGAAAATTATAATTCATAGAAAATATAGAGGTTGAAGAATTCTAAGAAGTAGCTCCATCTCTGGAATCTAAAGATACTCATATGGGTAATCTAGAAACATTTGAAATCAGTGAAAATTTCTATCTAGAAACTCTCAAACTAGCAGCATCCAAAACTCCTACTTGGTTGTGGGTAGTTAGAATTATTTTGACTACCTATACAATTATGGTAGTATGTATATATACAGTATCAATAACTCTATAGATGACTAATATTACCATTATGAAGCATTAAACAGATGCAGTTAGAATAGCTTGTGATTTATTATCGGACCATATGGATATAGCTTCCCTCACAATGATCAGATAATATCCAAATACGATTGATTAAGTCACTTTAATTCAATAGAAAGTTAGAAAAGCTTAATAAGACTTTGGGAAGTTAGTTATATTTGATACTTCTATTCAGGTTGTCTATGATGATGTGATTCCCTCCTACCAATAATCCTCCAAGAATACAGTCAGATATATTCATGAAGAATGGAACATAAGAATTAGCAACTACTTGAAGAACCCGACCATCAACCTTAATAGTATCATTTCAATTATTCAAAATGGAGTATATCCCTCCCAAATACATATACTTGATACTCTACTAGAGTTATATCAACCAGCTAATCAGAGTAGAATCAGAACTATTTATGGATTATCGAGTGCTTATGCTTTTTTAAGTCTCGTTCTATTGATTATTCTATGGAGAATAGAAAAGGACCTATAAATGAAGTAAAAGCAGATTATTTTAATCCTTCCAAATGTGAGCACTACGATTTATGAAAGAAAATTGCTTAAAACTAAACTTTTCTAGAGATATATTTATTATGGGATTGTTCCTGATTATGAACTAGATATACCAGAATTAAAGAAGGAACTAATAGGAAATCTGCTCCTAGCTGCTTCTAAGTTTGGTTCTAGTCTTCCTCCCTCATAAATACCAATATAGTCAACAGATTCAAGCTCTCTTGAGGGATAATTACCTAAAAAACTAGTTAATTTACCAAAAAGATATTTATTCTTAAGTTTAGTGATAATTTGGATTAGTCTACAGGCAGCATTATCAGCAATTACTGTAAGAACCAATTATAATACAACAAGATTTCATCTTTATTCACTTGATTTAGTCAGTGAACTTTCTAAATCAATTAGTTCTATGCAGTCACTCTGGATCGGACTTAACTAATTTCCCTACAATTAAGCATTGAATGTTCAGTCCTAACATATCTATTAACATTCAAATAAATTTCAAACATTAGTTAGTTAAGGTGTCACTAATGATCGTTTTAGTTAATCATTTGAGCATTTTTACCAAAACTTTTGGGATGAAAATTTATGTTCTTATCTTGAACATCAACAATCAAGTTGTTCATAAGAGCTGAGAGACCTTCATTAGGGTGCTAATCAAATACTAGCATTTCTTAAAAGAAAATATGACTATTTAATGCATCATAAATTGAATTAGTCATAATTCAAGTCCTTAACAGTAATACATGAAATAGCCTTAATTGAAACCCTTTATCTTTCATAAATAAGCCTCATAATGAAATAAAACATCATTAAATAACATGATGGCACACTAGCATTCCAAGTAACTATAAACATCCTCCTCTTGATTGCAACTTTGATAATAATAGCAGGAAGTGGTTTATTCTATCTCTCTATGAGGAAATGGAGGGAAAGACTCTTAGACTTAGAGAAGGTTATTAATCATATACCTTTTGAATTCCTAATGCCAATACATGCTTTTAAGATACATGTGAAGAAGATAATTGATTGATTTACATTCTTAAAATACCTTAATCTATCAATAATAAAATTAATAATGTCATCAACTGCAGAGTCTTACCTATCTAAGGTTGAATCCATCCAAGTGAAGGATTGTATTAAGATTTCCATTGACACTGAAGTAAGTCCATATTTATACTCCATAGTTGATGAGTGCCAATTTCTAGCTTATTAAATAGTGTTTGACTAAAATTGCTGAGCTGCAGAAATAGCTTAACCATCAGCAAACTGAAAGCTAAAAACACAACAGGGAAACATATGAAAGACTTAATTATATCCAAAAGGAAGCTTCAGAACAAAGAGCACTTATAGGAGAACAGGAAATGATGATTAAAGAAATTAAAAACAATGTAGGTGAGGATTTTATGCGTAAAATGTAGGATTTTGAAAAAAAACTTAAAAATACACATGACTTTGATGATATTATCAGTAAAATTGAAGCTTTAAACAAATTTGTTACTTCAGAAAAGTTTCAAAGTTTTGAAGCACAAACCAACTAAGATATTCAAGGAGTCAACAAAATGAAGAAAGAACTAGATAGATTTGTGGAAAATAATACCTTTAATTAGTTTAAAGCCTAAACAGCTGGTTAATTCATGAACAGTAAAGGGTAGATTGATGGACTAAAAGTTGTTCATAAGGCCCTGGAAAGTCAAGTAGGAGATATAGATGAAAAAGCTACGAAAGCAAGAGATGATGTTAGTCAAAATACGAAAATGATGAAATAAATTAATTTCAATGATATGCAGGAGAAACTAAGGAGGTTCAAGGATGAAACAGATACTAAAGTTGCTGAAATGAGTACAAAATTGAAGAAAAAAGTGGGTTCTAATGACTTAATAGATCTAGAAAAAGGATTAGTAGAAAAAATAAATAAATATTTAATGAATTCAGAAGTTAGTAAGGCCTAGAAAACAGAGACTAAAGATGCACTACAGTTCTTAGAAAAAAGAGTACATAATATTGAAATTTAGATTAATGAAATATTTGAAATATTTGCTGAAAAAAATTAGGAAGATCAAGATGCATTGTTTTCAACTAAAAAATGGACTTGTGCATCATGTTCCAAGGAACTTGGAAAGTATGAGGGAAAGTTAGGGCAGTTCAGGCCATGGGCAGTGTTTCCTTGTAGAGAGTTAAATCCCTAGCAAACTGGAGGATATGGCTACTTAAATTATGTGGATAAACTATCTTATCGTAGAGGTAATTCAATTGACTAAGTTGGTATGGAAAGATTAAACAAGACATTCAATAATGAAAGAGAGCAGAGTCCACCTCAAAAGAAAATGTCTTCAACAAGAACTACTAACTTTATGAGTGGGTTTGGATCAGCACCAGATACTGCAAGACCTTCTTTAAAGGAGGAATACTTTAGAATGGCTGAAAAGGAGAAAAGCTCTAATAAACTGTTTAGAGTGAAAAGGGAGTCTATGAAGCAAGATGAATAAAAAACTAAGGAAAAAGCCAAGATTGTTTGATATAAAATCAACAAATATCTATTCTTTCATATTAAAGATAATAATTATCCTTTGTATTTATTTATGTGGAAGAATTATGTATAATTATTAAAAATCTACTGTGTTTTGAAAGTGACCTTCCCCATGGAGTAAGATAATCAGTAAAAAAAAATAAACTTTCACAATTAATTACGAAAACAGCAGCGGTAGTCATATTTCTCTTGTTAAAGACAGAAATTAATCTATGAGAAGCCCTAAAAAAGCAATAACAAAATGTATGTTTCGTTATAATAGTCGCTCAAGAAAAACAATTTTATGGAAGTCTACTCTACGCTACAACAATACCAATAACATAGTGATGAACTACTGAAGGCTCACTATGATAAACTCTTTCAATTAGCCTATTCATAATTTGAGACCAAATTCTAAGCAATATATTTGATGGGGTGCTTGTTGACCAAGTATTTCTAGTAGGTGAAGATTCTTCCTGGATATTAGAGTTTATTTGCTAAAATTACTGGTTTATTGAATGAATCAATTCTTAAGAAAGACTGGTAAATGATGAAAATAAGCTTATGGTGCTTAAAAAGCTTTATTGTTGGACTTCATAAAGTACCCATTAATCTTGAAGAGAACTATTATAAAATACTCATACCTAAATGGATGGATATCTTATATAATGAACAAAATTTTTTGATAATCCTCTCTTTTGCAACTGATAAGCACACTTACCCCATAAAAAGAATTTTAGGCCTAATTAGACCAGTTTTTAAACAATAAAGGGAAAGTGAAGACCTAACTCCAGAAATTGCTTCTATTTTAAGCTTGAGCTATACAATCTTCAGGGCTCGTTCAGTTTAGTTAAAACCATATATCTAGTAGATTACTACCATTTTTAAAGCAATTTTGGACCACAACCGACCATACAACATTGGGATCTATTAACTAATTCCTGAAACCATTCAAAAAATAATCTAACTAAATTAAATAGTTTTAAATCATCAGTTTATTTAACTCCTTGTAAATAATGTTCTCTAACTCATCTACATGATCATTGATAAACATGAAAAATCACTGACATTGAAGGCTGTTAAAGTATTGTATAAACTCTTGGAAAAAATTATCAACTTTCCCTAGAATTTTCAAAATATTATGGAACAATTGGGAGATATGCAACTTCTAAACTATTTAATCTTAATACTGACTTCTTCGAAATCATAATATGAGACTTTGGGAATAGTATTGTAAATTCTGCTATTGTTGTTCAAGGGAGTAGGTAATCATAACTATAAAAGAATGATTTTTGCGCATAATATTAAGGAAGTCCTGATGAGTTTTACCACCTACTATAATGAGAAAATCCAAAGAATAGCTTAATAGCTCCTAAACCTATGGAACAAATACCAAGAATAAATTAAATCAATAGCCTGATCATTCTATTTGGAATTCCAACATCATTTCTTATATAATTTATTCATCTTCAACCCCTCACAATAACAGTCTATTTCTCTGAGGCACTCCTATTAAAATAGATGCTCAAATATTTAGGCTTTATTCTCACGAATTCCTAGCCCTCAGATATGTGGGCCTTGATATTTTTATGAAAATGAGTGGAAGAGCTTTTTTATTTTTAATCTTAAAAAAACTACTCCAAATAATTCAGCTAAAAAAAAATATTAATACAATAATGTCTTAATACAGAGATATAGCATGTGGTACTTTCCTATTACCGACAGTCTCTTGTATGCTCAGATATCCTCCAGCAATGTCTCATGGTATCTCTATTGAACTCAACCATATAAACATATAACTTTTTACTGATATCTCTGTTTATCTATAGATCTTGATATGTTTAAATAACTATTTTCGCTTAAGAATACAAGATAAATACAATAATTAAATGTAACATCTTAATGACTCATAAATTCAATAGGCTAAGGGGAACTTTTAAAAACTAAAAAAAGAATTCAATCTGCCCTAAGGTTTTTCACTTGCAGAGGTTCTTCCAGAGTAAAAAGATGCCATAAATGCTGATGCATACACTAAACCCTTGGTTAAATTTTGGAACCAATTCTCAGTCTTTGAAATTAATTTTAACATAAAAACCTAACTTGACTTAGAATTAATAGCTAAGATTATGGGGTCCTCTTCATTTATCGCCTTAAAATATCAAAAAATGTGGACTGTCAAGTTTGTTGAAACAATTGAAGCATAAAAAATTATCAATACACTGATGAATTGTTTTAAATTTACAACATTCGCTACAAATGCAGCTAAAATGTTGAATGATTAAATCAATTAATCCTATTTTGGGAAGAATTCGACCTTAGTTAAAATAAGCAAATCTTGTTTGGTTTGTCCAGCTAAAAAAGATCTAACCTTGAATCTTTGTTGTGGGAAAACTGTTTGTGGAGAATGTCAATCTAATTTCAAAAAGTAGAAATGTAGTTTGTGTAAATACAATTGGGCATAGAAAAGTAAAACAGGCAAGGATGTGGAAGAAATACAATCAAGGTTATCCTATTGCTACATATCCACAGCTTTGATTTGGAATTGATGTTAATTTGATCTTGTAGATTTCAACCATATAAGCATATAGCTATAATTATATACTTATATCTCTATATACCGATGTTTATATAACTATATAGTCTAAGAATACAATAATGCACAATTCCGATTCCCAATAATCCAGTCTTCAGAAATTTAAAGATAGGTACGAGGCCCATTTGCTTGTTCTAGTAATATCAACTTACTAAATAACAAAATCATGTTTCAGTAAGCTTTAGCATTAAAGACTCTTGCACATACCTTGATTATTTAATTCTCAAAAAATTAAAGGAAATGCCTTTTATTAGGTTACTCAACATTCTCATCATTCAATGTATATGGTGCTTGGTTGTATGGATGAAAAAGCCTATGTAAATATAGAAACTCTAATACTTTACGAGGACCGCGAAAATAATTCTCATCTGAAGATTTATATGGTTAACTTGCCAAGAAGACCATTAGCCAATTAACTGATTGATTAAAATAGATTAGTATTAAATTATTCAAATATTCCAGTGTTTTTAAGTTTATTGATAAAGATTTTGTTTGAATCTTTCATTTACGATATCTGAAAACGCTAATCTCAGTATAGAAAAATAGAAATAGGTGAACATATATAATAGCTTTCTTAACAAATGTCAAACCAGGAATTCTTAAATTAGAATATCTTTTTTGGTGCGGGCTGCTTAATTCATCAATAAAATTATTAATTCAGTTATCACTGTAATATATTAAAAATTCAATGATCAAAAGAACCTGAATTTATACTTTGATGTTACATCTGCTTTATTAGCTCTGAAAGTATCATTACCAGCTTGAGAGGATGTTGTAGAATTTTTTAAACTCAATTTTGGTGGTAAATATTTGAATTGTGAGGGTATTTTATCTCTAATTGATTTGGATTACGTCCTGTTAGGAACTTTCTTAGCCTGATTGAAGGTCTCTTTAGTCATACCAAATATATTATTAATCTTCTATTTGAGTGGGTGTGACCTCTCAGGTTCTAGCTGATAATTTCTATCATTTCCATTTAGAATAGCTCTTAATTTATTGGATATAGTTGGTTATAACTTAGCAAAATTACCATAGTTCTTTTGGTGAAGACAATTAGATTCCTTCTTATAGTGTACAGGATTATGTACATATTTAGTCTCCCTCAAAGGCAAGTTTTCCCTCTCATAATTAAATTCACTATTCCCATGTACGGTCTTTTGTTCTAGCATCTAATAAATACTCTTATCATTAAATTTCTCATTATTTTCTTCATAATTTGGTTGTGGGTTATCATTGGTTCCTGTATGTTTTTCTTGATGCAGTTGATTCTCTTGTTCTTTGATCTTTTGATACTCTTGTTCCCTGATTTTCCTTTCTTGGGATCTTTACTTCTCCATTTATTTTTTCCTGAGTTCTTCTCTTTCATTTCTCTCCTTTTCCAATTGGTCCATTTCCAGTTGGTAATTTTTTAAGGAGTTATTTTTCAATTGTTTCCTGAGTTTGTCATTTTCCTTGATGAGTCTAATATTTTCCTCATCTAGAAATTATATTTTAAGTTGTAGTCCTTTAATTTCTTCAATATTAGTCTTTTTATCCTTTAAGCAATTATTATGACAACTTTCTATATCTTCTAACATTTTCTTTAATCTTGTAACAACCTATCCATTACTACAAACTGAGCAATATTTTCTAATTAGACTCCTAGAATGGTTTCTAAGTTGTAGTAACAATAGTAGCATTTTCTAGTCTATATGTAAGTTATTTGATTTCTTCTTGATACTTATATTATTTCAGTTCAAAAAATTCCTGTTGTTTGTTGAGTTTGATTTCATATTGCTTAATTAATGAGTCTATTTTCATTTTATGTTAGAAGGCATGATTGTTTTAAAGTTGCCTAGATTGTTCAGTTCAGCATAAATGGTTGTTCAAATGAATAGAGAGTTTCTGGATTACCCAATTATCGATCATAGAATACTTCCATGGACGTTAAATTAATAATAATTATTAGATTAAATCTATAATGGTTAATGGTGCAACCCATTAGGACATAATTCTCAATTTTGATATTTAACATGTAATATTAATAAATATTAATCACCTTCTACTATTGACTCGATCCAAATCGGTTTCAAACTCATAAGTGAATAAATGGTTGGAAATAATATTAAATCCTAACCCAGTAAATAGTTTCTTAGGTTTCTATTCTTTGACACCTTCACTATTCTTTCTAGACATAATGTTTTGCCTGCGATTCGGCTGCTTGCTATTCTCAGTGGGTAGTTCTAAAACTCTTGGAATTTCCACTCCAACTGGAGATACAATGTTCTTCTCTTTTAATTGATTTTTTATTTTAGGAATTAATGATGTTCTGTGAATTTATTTGTTTAAAGTGCTAGTTTTCTGGATTAGGTAGTTCTTATGAAAATTGATGTGGTTGGATTTGGTATTGTCTAGGTGATTGCATATGATTGCATGTTCATGCTATTGTTGAGCATGTTGCCCCCCAGATTGTTGATATTATTGATAGTCATAGCTATATTGTTCAGGTTTTGGATATCTCTGTCTGATAATTGATTTAGGTGCATGCCTGAAGGTTGGTCGGGCTCCTTCAATATCATCTGTTCGCAAGCTCTTCATAATAATTTTAATTATCTATCTTAGATGAATTGAATTAGCTTTATAATAATTTGGTAAATTTTGGTGATATCATCATCAATAATATCTGCAGAGGAAGTCTTTCTCCCATTTTTTAATGGAATTCGGGAATAAAAGATAGTCATTATACTTTAACTTGTCTTTTGTCAAACTACTTGGATTATAATAAGCAGGTTTAAACTTGTTTATAATTTATCCCTTACTAAATACTGATCTCTCTAGTAATTGGGTGGTTGAGGTGTATCTGCCCAACTTTTTAGTAGGTTTAACATAAGATATAATATCTCTAGATATGCTTCTTTTTAGATCCCTGATGTACTGGAATTACCTATCTATGAGACTACTTCTCATCAACTGATCATTAAGTGGAACAGCATTGTTAAACTCTACTTTGATAGGATTATATTTTCGTTAGAGTTTAGTTGGAGTTATTGGTATTTTAACTTCTTCTTTTTTGGTGATGCTTCCTATTTTTTTTCTGTGGTTTGATTGGGTGAGTATTTGGCTTTTTTTCATTCAAACGCTATTGAATATTTGATATTGATTCCAGTACTTTCTCAGTTTTTTGTTCTATTTTGGACTGAGAACTCTTTCCTGATTTAATACTTCTTGATGAATTACCAGCTTATGATAGTCTCAATGTTTTTACTCTTTAATTATTGAGATCTAGTGGTTGATTAGTTTAACCGAACAAATTTTTGCCAATTGATGAACTTTTTACCATCTCCAATAATATAGTGATGAACATATTTATAGTTAATTCGACTATATAGACCTACTTCATGCATAAATTATTTAAGTTCTTCAGATCGAAGAAAATCAGAGTCACTGTCAAAATTTTAGCTGAAAAAACTACTAATCTGATAATTATAGCTTTTCAGACATTTTCTAACTTTCTCAATACCTTCATGATTGGATATCAGTTAGCTGACCAATTGAACTAATCTATCTTTCTTAATATTGAAAATTTCAAGTGTCTCAATTACCTTTTTTGGCTTTAAGAGATATTTGAAATCAGAGACTTTTATTTCATCATTTTTACCAAACTCAAAATAGTTTTTCAAGAATTTTATATCTTGTACCCTTAATATCAGTCCCATTGTGCTCACAATGCTCTATCATAGCTGTCATTGTGATAAATCCGGATTCTAGAGGATCAAGGAAGGTGAGTAATGTTGTGAGTTATTGTTCCTGGTAGACAATGGATGCTTTAAATTGATCAGCAGTAGTTTAAGCTGTAATAATCTCAGCTAAAAACTTCTTAAATACTTTGCAACCTGAGTTTTATTCCATGTACAAATATAGAAGAAATTATAATCAACAATTCGATAAACCAGTCAATTTTATTAAAAAAGACAAAACTTAATCAAATAAAGTTAAATAAATAGTTAAAGCTAAGTTTAAATATGATATACTTAGGGGTTGGGGTTGGGGTTGGGGTTGGGGTTGGGGTTGGGGTTGGGGTTGGGGTTGGGGTTGGGGTTGGGGTTGGGGG
>CASCJZ010000211.1:0-16511 GCA_949152475.1 Terebella lapidaria
ACATGGGTTAAAAAAATAACTCTCAGAAACGGCCCCATTTTATGTCACAATGTACTATGTCCCTAGACTAACTATTAGCCACAAACACTCGCTGAATAAATTAACTTAAAATTTACGATATGCCCATTATAAACTACGATGATCGCCTATGCTATAACATGGGGTTAAAAAAATAACTCTCAGAAACGGCCCCATTTTATGTCACAATGTACTATGTCCCTAGACTAACTATTAGCCACAAACACTCGCTGAATAAATTAACTTAAAATTTACGATATGCCCATTATAAACTACGATGATCGCCTATGCTATAACATGGGGTTAAAAAAATAACTCTCAGAAACGGCCCCATTTTATGTCACAATGTACTATGTCCCTAGACTAACTATTAGCCACAAACACTCGCTGAATAAATTAACTTAAAATGTACGATATGCCCATTATAAACTACGATGATCGCCTATGCTATAACATGGGGTTAAAAAATAACTCTCAGAAACGGCCTCATTTTATGTCACAATGTACTATGTCCCTAGACTAACTATTAGCCACAAACACTCGCTGAATAAATTAACTTAAAATTTACGATATGCCCATTATAAACTACGATGATCGCCTATGCTATAACATGGGGTTAAAAAAATAACTCTCAGAAACGGCCCCATTTTATGTCACAATGTACTATGTCCCTAGACTAACTATTAGCCACAAACACTCGCTGAATAAAGTAACTTAAAATTTACGATATGCCCATTATAAACTACGATGATCGCCTATGCTATAACATGGGGTTAAAAAAATAACTCTCAGAAACGGCCCCATTTTATGTCACAATGTACTATGTCCCTAGACTAACTATTAGCCACAAACACTCGCTGAATAAATTAACTTAAAATTTACGATATGCCCATTATAAACTACGATGATCGCCTATGCTATAACATGGGGTTAAAAAAATAACTCTCAGAAACGGCCCCATTTTATGTCACAATGTACTATGTCCCTAGACTAACTATTAGCCACAAACACTCGCTGAATAAATTAACTTAAAATTTACGATATGCCCATTATAAACTACGATGATCGCCTATGCTATAACATGGGGTTAAAAAAATAACTCTCAGAAACGGCCCCATTTTATGTCACAATGTACTATGTCCCTAGACTAACTATTAGCCACAAACACTCGCTGAATAAATTAACTTAAAATTTACGATATGCCCATTATAAACTACGATGATCGCCTATGCTATAACATGGGGTTAAAAAAATAACTCTCAGAAACGGCCCCATTTTATGTCACAATGTACTATGTCCCTAGACTAACTATTAGCCACAAACACTCGCTGAATAAATTAACTTAAAATTTACGATATGCCCATTATAAACTACGATGATCGCCTATGCTATAACATGGGGTTAAAAAAATAACTCTCAGAAACGGCCCCATTTTATGTCACAATGTACTATGTCCCTAGACTAACTATTAGCCACAAACACTCGCTGAATAAATTAACTTAAAATTTACGATATGCCCATTATAAACTACGATGATCGCCTATGCTATAACATGGGGTTAAAAAAATAACTCTCAGAAACGGCCCCATTTTATGTCACAATGTACTATATCCCTAGACTAACTATTAGCCACAAACACTCGCTGAATAAATTAACTTAAAATTTACGATATGCCCATTATAAACTACGATGATCGCCTATGCTATAACATGGGGTTAAAAAAATAACTCTCAGAAACGGCCCCATTTTATGTCACAATGTACTATGTCCCTAGACTAACTATTAGCCACAAACACTCGCTGAATAAATTAACTTAAAATTTACGATATGCCCATTATAAACTACGATGATCGCCTATGCTATAACATGGGGTTAAAAAAATAACTCTCAGAAACGGCCCCATTTTATGTCACAATGTACTATGTCCCTAGACTAACTATTAGCCACAAACACTCGCTGAATAAATTAACTTAAAATTTACGATATGCCCATTATAAACTACGATGATCGCCTATGCTATAACATGGGGTTAAAAAAATAACTCTCAGAAACGGCCCCATTTTATGTCACAATGTACTATGTCCCTAGACTAACTATTAGCCACAAACACTCGCTGAATAAATTAACTTAAAATTTACGATATGCCCATTATAAACTACGATGATCGCCTATGCTATAACATGGGGTTAAAAAAATAACTCTCAGAAACGGCCCCATTTTATGTCACAATGTACTATGTCCCTAGACTAACTATTAGCCACAAACACTCGCTGAATAAATTAACTTAAAATTTACGATATGCCCATTATAAACTACGATGATCGCCTATGCTATAACATGGGGTTAAAAAAATAACTCTCAGAAACGGCCCCATTTTATGTCACAATGTACTATGTCCCTAGACTAACTATTAGCCACAAACACTCGGGAATAAATTAACTTAAAATTTACGATATGCCCATTATAAACTACGATGATCGCCTATGCTATAACATGGGGTTAAAAAAATAACTCTCAGAAACGGCCCCATTTTATGTCACAATGTACTATGTCCCTAGACTAACTATTAGCCACAAACACTCGCTGAATAAATTAACTTAAAATTTACGATATGCCCATTATAAACTACGATGATCGCCTATGCTATAACATGGGGTTAAAAAAATAACTCTCAGAAACGGCCCCATTTTATGTCACAATGTACTATGTCCCTAGACTAACTATTAGCCACAAACACTCGCTGAATAAATTAACTTAAAATTTACGATATGCCCATTATAAACTACGATGATCGCCTATGCTATAACATGGGGTTAAAAAAATAACTCTCAGAAACGGCCCCATTTTATGTCACAATGTACTATGTCCCTAGACTAACTATTAGCCACAAACACTCGCTGAATAAATTAACTTAAAATTTACGATATGCCCATTATAAACTACGATGATCGCCTATGCTATAACATGGGGTTAAAAAAAATAACTCCCAGAAACGGCCCCCATTTTATGTCACAATGTACTATGTCCCTAGACTAACTATTAGCCACAAACACTCGCTGAATAAATTAACTTAAAATTTACGATATGCCCATTATAAACTACGATGATCGCCTATGCTATAACATGGGGTTAAAAAAATAACTCCCAGAAACGGCCCCATTTTATGTCACAATGTACTATGTCCCTAGACTAACTATTAGCCACAAACACTCGCTGAATAAATTAACTTAAAATTTACGATATGCCCATTATAAACTACGATGATCGCCTATGCTATAACATGGGGTTAAAAAAATAACTCTCAGAAACGGCCCCATTTTATGTCACAATGTACTATGTCCCTAGACTAACTTTTAGCCACAAACACTCGCTGAATAAATTAACTTAAAATTTACTATATGCCCATTATAAACTACGATGATCGCCTATGCTATAACATGGGGTTAAAAAATAACTCTCAGAAACGGCCCCATTTTATGTCACAATGTACTATGTCCCTAGACTAACTATTAGCCACAAACACTCGCTGAATAAATTAACTTAAAATTTACGATATGCCCATTATAAACTACGATGATCGCCTATGCTATAACATGGGGTTAAAAAAAATAACTCTCAGAAACGGCCCCATTTTATGTCACAATGTACTATGTCCCTAGACTAACTATTAGCCACAAACACTCGCTGAATAAATTAACTTAAAATTTACGATATGCCCATTATAAACTACGATGATCGCCTATGCTATAACATGAGGTTAAAAAAAATAACTCTCAGGAAACGGCCCCATTTTATGTCACAATGTACTATGTCCCTAGACTAACTATTAGCCACAAACACTCGCTGAATAAATTAACTTAAAATTTACGATATGCCCATTATAAACTACGATGATCGCCTATGCTATAACATGGGGTTAAAAAAATAACTCTCAGAAACGGCCCCATTTTATGTCACAATGTACTATGTCCCTAGACTAACTATTAGCCACAAACACTCGCTGAATAAATTAACTTAAAATTTACGATATGCCCATTATAAACTACGATGATCGCCTATGCTATAACATGGGGTTAAAAAAATAACTCTCAGAAACGGCCCCATTTTATGTCACAATGTACTATGTCCCTAGACTAACTATTAGCCACAAACACTCGCTGAATAAATTAACTTAAAATTTACGATATGCCCATTATAAACTACGATGATCGCCTATGCTATAACATGGGGTTAAAAAAATAACTCTCAGAAACGGCCCCATTTTATGTCACAATGTACTATGTCCCTAGACTAACTATTAGCCACAAACACTCGCTGAATAAATTAACTTAAAATTTACGATATGCCCATTATAAACTACGATGATCGCCTATGCTATAACATGGGGTTAAAAAAATAACTCTCAGAAACGGCCCCATTTTATGTCACAATGTACTATGTCCCTAGACTAACTATTAGCCACAAACACTCGCTGAATAAATTAACTTAAAATTTACGATATGCCCATTATAAACTACGATGATCGCCTATGCTATAACATGGGGTTAAAAAAATAACTCTCAGAAACGGCCCCATTTTATGTCACAATGTACTATGTCCCTAGACTAACTATTAGCCACAAACACTCGCTGAATAAATTAACTTAAAATTTACGATATGCCCATTATAAACTACGATGATCGCCTATGCTATAACATGGGGTTAAAAAAATAACTCTCAGAAACGGCCCCATTTTATGTCACAATGTACTATGTCCCTAGACTAACTATTAGCCACAAACACTCGCTGAATAAATTAACTTAAAATTTACGATATGCCCATTATAAACTACGATGATCGCCTATGCTATAACATGGGGTTAAAAAAATAACTCTCAGAAACGGCCCCATTTTATGTCACAATGTACTATGTCCCTAGACTAACTATTAGCCACAAACACTCGCTGAATAAATTAACTTAAAATTTACGATATGCCCATTATAAACTACGATGATCGCCTATGCTATAACATGGGGTTAAAAAAATAACTCTCAGAAACGGCCCCATTTTATGTCACAATGTACTATGTCCCTAGACTAACTATTAGCCACAAACACTCGCTGAATAAATTAACTTAAAATTTACGATATGCCCATTATAAACTACGATGATCGCCTATGCTATAACATGGGGTTAAAAAAATAACTCTCAGAAACGGCCCCATTTTATGTCACAATGTACTATGTCCCTAGACTAACTATTAGCCACAAACACTCGCTGAATAAATTAACTTAAAATTTACGATATGCCCATTATAAACTACGATGATCGCCTATGCTATAACATGGGGTTAAAAAAATAACTCTCAGAAACGGCCCCATTTTATGTCACAATGTACTATGTCCCTAGACTAACTATTAGCCACAAACACTCGCTGAATAAATTAACTTAAAATTTACGATATGCCCATTATAAACTACGATGATCGCCTATGCTATAACATGGGGTTAAAAAAATAACTCTCAGAAACGGCCCCATTTTATGTCACAATGTACTATGTCCCTAGACTAACTATTAGCCACAAACACTCGCTGAATAAATTAACTTAAAATTTACGATATGCCCATTATAAACTACGATGATCGCCTATGCTATAACATGGGGTTAAAAAAATAACTCTCAGAAACGGCCCCATTTTATGTCACAATGTACTATGTCCCTAGACTAACTATTAGCCACAAACACTCGCTGAATAAATTAACTTAAAATTTACGATATGCCCATTATAAACTACGATGATCGCCTATGCTATAACATGGGGTTAAAAAAATAACTCTCAGAAACGGCCCCATTTTATGTCACAATGTACTATGTCCCTAGACTAACTATTAGCCACAAACACTCGCTGAATAAATTAACTTAAAATTTACGATATGCCCATTATAAACTACGATGATCGCCTATGCTATAACATGGGGTTAAAAAAATAACTCTCAGAAACGGCCCCATTTTATGTCACAATGTACTATGTCCCTAGACTAACTATTAGCCACAAACACTCGCTGAATAAATTAACTTAAAATTTACGATATGCCCATTATAAACTACGATGATCGCCTATGCTATAACATGGGGTTAAAAAAATAACTCTCAGAAACGGCCCCATTTTATGTCACAATGTACTATGTCCCTAGACTAACTATTAGCCACAAACACTCGCTGAATAAATTAACTTAAAATTTACGATATGCCCATTATAAACTACGATGATCGCCTATGCTATAACATGGGGTTAAAAAAATAACTCTCAGAAACGGCCCCATTTTATGTCACAATGTACTATGTCCCTAGACTAACTATTAGCCACAAACACTCGCTGAATAAATTAACTTAAAATTTACGATATGCCCATTATAAACTACGATGATCGCCTATGCTATAACATGGGGTTAAAAAAATAACTCTCAGAAACGGCCCCATTTTATGTCACAATGTACTATGTCCCTAGACTAACTATTAGCCACAAACACTCGCTGAATAAATTAACTTAAAATTTACGATATGCCCATTATAAACTACGATGATCGCCTATGCTATAACATGGGGTTAAAAAAATAACTCTCAGAAACGGCCCCATTTTATGTCACAATGTACTATGTCCCTAGACTAACTATTAGCCACAAACACTCGCTGAATAAATTAACTTAAAATTTACGATATGCCCATTATAAACTACGATGATCGCCTATGCTATAACATGGGGTTAAAAAAATAACTCTCAGAAACGGCCCCATTTTATGTCACAATGTACTATGTCCCTAGACTAACTATTAGCCACAAACACTCGCTGAATAAATTAACTTAAAATTTACGATATGCCCATTATAAACTACGATGATCGCCTATGCTATAACATGGGGTTAAAAAAATAACTCTCAGAAACGGCCCCATTTTATGTCACAATGTACTATGTCCCTAGACTAACTATTAGCCACAAACACTCGCTGAATAAATTAACTTAAAATTTACGATATGCCCATTATAAACTACGATGATCGCCTATGCTATAACATGGGGTTAAAAAAATAACTCTCAGAAACGGCCCCATTTTATGTCACAATGTACTATGTCCCTAGACTAACTATTAGCCACAAACACTCGCTGAATAAATTAACTTAAAATTTACGATATGCCCATTATAAACTACGATGATCGCCTATGCTATAACATGGGGTTAAAAAAATAACTCTCAGAAACGGCCCCATTTTATGTCACAATGTACTATGTCCCTAGACTAACTATTAGCCACAAACACTCGCTGAATAAATTAACTTAAAATTTACGATATGCCCATTATAAACTACGATGATCGCCTATGCTATAACATGGGGTTAAAAAAATAACTCTCAGAAACGGCCCCATTTTATGTCACAATGTACTATGTCCCTAGACTAACTATTAGCCACAAACACTCGCTGAATAAATTAACTTAAAATTTACGATATGCCCATTATAAACTACGATGATCGCCTATGCTATAACATGGGGTTAAAAAAATAACTCTCAGAAACGGCCCCATTTTATGTCACAATGTACTATGTCCCTAGACTAACTATTAGCCACAAACACTCGCTGAATAAATTAACTTAAAATTTACGATATGCCCATTATAAACTACGATGATCGCCTATGCTATAACATGGGGTTAAAAAAATAACTCTCAGAAACGGCCCCATTTTATGTCACAATGTACTATGTCCCTAGACTAACTATTAGCCACAAACACTCGCTGAATAAATTAACTTAAAATTTACGATATGCCCATTATAAACTACGATGATCGCCTATGCTATAACATGGGGTTAAAAAAACAACTCTCAGAAACGGCCCCATTTTATGTCACAATGTACTATGTCCCTAGACTAACTATTAGCCACAAACACTCGCTGAATAAATTAACTTAAAATTTACGATATGCCCATTATAAACTACGATGATCGCCTATGCTATAACATGGGGTTAAAAAAATAACTCTCAGAAACGGCCCCATTTTATGTCACAATGTACTATGTCCCTAGACTAACTATTAGCCACAAACACTCGCTGAATAAATTAACTTAAAATTTACGATATGCCCATTATAAACTACGATGATCGCCTATGCTATAACATGGGGTTAAAAAAATAACTCTCAGAAACGGCCCCATTTTATGTCACAATGTACTATGTCCCTAGACTAACTATTAGCCACAAACACTCGCTGAATAAATTAACTTAAAATTTACGATATGCCCATTATAAACTACGATGATCGCCTATGCTATAACATGGGGTTAAAAAAATAACTCTCAGAAACGGCCCCATTTTATGTCACAATGTACTATGTCCCTAGACTAACTATTAGCCACAAACACTCGCTGAATAAATTAACTTAAAATTTACGATATGCCCATTATAAACTACGATGATCGCCTATGCTATAACATGGGGTTAAAAAAATAACTCTCAGAAACGGCCCCATTTTATGTCACAATGTACTATGTCCCTAGACTAACTATTAGCCACAAACACTCGCTGAATAAATTAACTTAAAATTTACGATATGCCCATTATAAACTACGATGATCGCCTATGCTATAACATGGGGTTAAAAAAATAACTCTCAGAAACGGCCCCATTTTATGTCACAATGTACTATGTCCCTAGACTAACTATTAGCCACAAACACTCGCTGAATAAATTAACTTAAAATTTACGATATGCCCATTATAAACTACGATGATCGCCTATGCTATAACATGGGGTTAAAAAAATAACTCTCAGAAACGGCCCCATTTTATGTCACAATGTACTATGTCCCTAGACTAACTATTAGCCACAAACACTCGCTGAATAAATTAACTTAAAATTTACGATATGCCCATTATAAACTACGATGATCGCCTATGCTATAACATGGGGTTAAAAAAATAACTCTCAGAAACGGCCCCATTTTATGTCACAATGTACTATGTCCCTAGACTAACTATTAGCCACAAACACTCGCTGAATAAATTAACTTAAAATTTACGATATGCCCATTATAAACTACGATGATCGCCTATGCTATAACATGGGGTTAAAAAAATAACTCTCAGAAACGGCCCCATTTTATGTCACAATGTACTATGTCCCTAGACTAACTATTAGCCACAAACACTCGCTGAATAAATTAACTTAAAATTTACGATATGCCCATTATAAACTACGATGATCGCCTATGCTATAACATGGGGTTAAAAAAATAACTCTCAGAAACGGCCCCATTTTATGTCACAATGTACTATGTCCCTAGACTAACTATTAGCCACAAACACTCGCTGAATAAATTAACTTAAAATTTACGATATGCCCATTATAAACTACGATGATCGCCTATGCTATAACATGGGGTTAAAAAAATAACTCTCAGAAACGGCCCCATTTTATGTCACAATGTACTATGTCCCTAGACTAACTATTAGCCACAAACACTCGCTGAATAAATTAACTTAAAATTTACGATATGCCCATTATAAACTACGATGATCGCCTATGCTATAACATGGGGTTAAAAAAATAACTCTCAGAAACGGCCCCATTTTATGTCACAATGTACTATGTCCCTAGACTAACTATTAGCCACAAACACTCGCTGAATAAATTAACTTAAAATTTACGATATGCCCATTATAAACTACGATGATCGCCTATGCTATAACATGGGGTTAAAAAAATAACTCTCAGAAACGGCCCCATTTTATGTCACAATGTACTATGTCCCTAGACTAACTATTAGCCACAAACACTCGCTGAATAAATTAACTTAAAATTTACGATATGCCCATTATAAACTACGATGATCGCCTATGCTATAACATGGGGTTAAAAAAATAACTCTCAGAAACGGCCCCATTTTATGTCACAATGTACTATGTCCCTAGACTAACTATTAGCCACAAACACTCGCTGAATAAATTAACTTAAAATTTACGATATGCCCATTATAAACTACGATGATCGCCTATGCTATAACATGGGGTTAAAAAAATAACTCTCAGAAACGGCCCCATTTTATGTCACAATGTACTATGTCCCTAGACTAACTATTAGCCACAAACACTCGCTGAATAAATTAACTTAAAATTTACGATATGCCCATTATAAACTACGATGATCGCCTATGCTATAACATGGGGTTAAAAAAATAACTCTCAGAAACGGCCCCATTTTATGTCACAATGTACTATGTCCCTAGACTAACTATTAGCCACAAACACTCGCTGAATAAATTAACTTAAAATTTACGATATGCCCATTATAAACTACGATGATCGCCTATGCTATAACATGGGGTTAAAAAAATAACTCTCAGAAACGGCCCCATTTTATGTCACAATGTACTATGTCCCTAGACTAACTATTAGCCACAAACACTCGCTGAATAAATTAACTTAAAATTTACGATATGCCCATTATAAACTACGATGATCGCCTATGCTATAACATGGGGTTAAAAAAATAACTCTCAGAAACGGCCCCATTTTATGTCACAATGTACTATGTCCCTAGACTAACTATTAGCCACAAACACTCGCTGAATAAATTAACTTAAAATTTACGATATGCCCATTATAAACTACGATGATCGCCTATGCTATAACATGGGGTTAAAAAAATAACTCTCAGAAACGGCCCCATTTTATGTCACAATGTACTATGTCCCTAGACTAACTATTAGCCACAAACACTCGCTGAATAAATTAACTTAAAATTTACGATATGCCCATTATAAACTACGATGATCGCCTATGCTATAACATGGGGTTAAAAAAATAACTCTCAGAAACGGCCCCATTTTATGTCACAATGTACTATGTCCCTAGACTAACTATTAGCCACAAACACTCGCTGAATAAATTAACTTAAAATTTACGATATGCCCATTATAAACTACGATGATCGCCTATGCTATAACATGGGGTTAAAAAAATAACTCTCAGAAACGGCCCCATTTTATGTCACAATGTACTATGTCCCTAGACTAACTATTAGCCACAAACACTCGCTGAATAAATTAACTTAAAATTTACGATATGCCCATTATAAACTACGATGATCGCCTATGCTATAACATGGGGTTAAAAAAATAACTCTCAGAAACGGCCCCATTTTATGTCACAATGTACTATGTCCCTAGACTAACTATTAGCCACAAACACTCGCTGAATAAATTAACTTAAAATTTACGATATGCCCATTATAAACTACGATGATCGCCTATGCTATAACATGGGGTTAAAAAAATAACTCTCAGAAACGGCCCCATTTTATGTCACAATGTACTATGTCCCTAGACTAACTATTAGCCACAAACACTCGCTGAATAAATTAACTTAAAATTTACGATATGCCCATTATAAACTACGATGATCGCCTATGCTATAACATGGGGTTAAAAAAATAACTCTCAGAAACGGCCCCATTTTATGTCACAATGTACTATGTCCCTAGACTAACTATTAGCCACAAACACTCGCTGAATAAATTAACTTAAAATTTACGATATGCCCATTATAAACTACGATGATCGCCTATGCTATAACATGGGGTTAAAAAAATAACTCTCAGAAACGGCCCCATTTTATGTCACAATGTACTATGTCCCTAGACTAACTATTAGCCACAAACACTCGCTGAATAAATTAACTTAAAATTTACGATATGCCCATTATAAACTACGATGATCGCCTATGCTATAACATGGGGTTAAAAAAATAACTCTCAGAAACGGCCCCATTTTATGTCACAATGTACTATGTCCCTAGACTAACTATTAGCCACAAACACTCGCTGAATAAATTAACTTAAAATTTACGATATGCCCATTATAAACTACGATGATCGCCTATGCTATAACATGGGGTTAAAAAAATAACTCTCAGAAACGGCCCCATTTTATGTCACAATGTACTATGTCCCTAGACTAACTATTAGCCACAAACACTCGCTGAATAAATTAACTTAAAATTTACGATATGCCCATTATAAACTACGATGATCGCCTATGCTATAACATGGGGTTAAAAAAATAACTCTCAGAAACGGCCCCATTTTATGTCACAATGTACTATGTCCCTAGACTAACTATTAGCCACAAACACTCGCTGAATAAATTAACTTAAAATTTACGATATGCCCATTATAAACTACGATGATCGCCTATGCTATAACATGGGGTTAAAAAAATAACTCTCAGAAACGGCCCCATTTTATGTCACAATGTACTATGTCCCTAGACTAACTATTAGCCACAAACACTCGCTGAATAAATTAACTTAAAATTTACGATATGCCCATTATAAACTACGATGATCGCCTATGCTATAACATGGGGTTAAAAAAATAACTCTCAGAAACGGCCCCATTTTATGTCACAATGTACTATGTCCCTAGACTAACTATTAGCCACAAACACTCGCTGAATAAATTAACTTAAAATTTACGATATGCCCATTATAAACTACGATGATCGCCTATGCTATAACATGGGGTTAAAAAAATAACTCTCAGAAACGGCCCCATTTTATGTCACAATGTACTATGTCCCTAGACTAACTATTAGCCACAAACACTCGCTGAATAAATTAACTTAAAATTTACGATATGCCCATTATAAACTACGATGATCGCCTATGCTATAACATGGGGTTAAAAAAATAACTCTCAGAAACGGCCCCATTTTATGTCACAATGTACTATGTCCCTAGACTAACTATTAGCCACAAACACTCGCTGAATAAATTAACTTAAAATTTACGATATGCCCATTATAAACTACGATGATCGCCTATGCTATAACATGGGGTTAAAAAAATAACTCTCAGAAACGGCCCCATTTTATGTCACAATGTACTATGTCCCTAGACTAACTATTAGCCACAAACACTCGCTGAATAAATTAACTTAAAATTTACGATATGCCCATTATAAACTACGATGATCGCCTATGCTATAACATGGGGTTAAAAAAATAACTCTCAGAAACGGCCCCATTTTATGTCACAATGTACTATGTCCCTAGACTAACTATTAGCCACAAACACTCGCTGAATAAATTAACTTAAAATTTACGATATGCCCATTATAAACTACGATGATCGCCTATGCTATAACATGGGGTTAAAAAAATAACTCTCAGAAACGGCCCCATTTTATGTCACAATGTACTATGTCCCTAGACTAACTATTAGCCACAAACACTCGCTGAATAAATTAACTTAAAATTTACGATATGCCCATTATAAACTACGATGATCGCCTATGCTATAACATGGGGTTAAAAAAATAACTCTCAGAAACGGCCCCATTTTATGTCACAATGTACTATGTCCCTAGACTAACTATTAGCCACAAACACTCGCTGAATAAATTAACTTAAAATTTACGATATGCCCATTATAAACTACGATGATCGCCTATGCTATAACATGGGGTTAAAAAAATAACTCTCAGAAACGGCCCCATTTTATGTCACAATGTACTATGTCCCTAGACTAACTATTAGCCACAAACACTCGCTGAATAAATTAACTTAAAATTTACGATATGCCCATTATAAACTACGATGATCGCCTATGCTATAACATGGGGTTAAAAAAATAACTCTCAGAAACGGCCCCATTTTATGTCACAATGTACTATGTCCCTAGACTAACTATTAGCCACAAACACTCGCTGAATAAATTAACTTAAAATTTACGATATGCCCATTATAAACTACGATGATCGCCTATGCTATAACATGGGGTTAAAAAAATAACTCTCAGAAACGGCCCCATTTTATGTCACAATGTACTATGTCCCTAGACTAACTATTAGCCACAAACACTCGCTGAATAAATTAACTTAAAATTTACGATATGCCCATTATAAACTACGATGATCGCCTATGCTATAACATGGGGTTAAAAAAATAACTCTCAGAAACGGCCCCATTTTATGTCACAATGTACTATGTCCCTAGACTAACTATTAGCCACAAACACTCGCTGAATAAATTAACTTAAAATTTACGATATGCCCATTATAAACTACGATGATCGCCTATGCTATAACATGGGGTTAAAAAAATAACTCTCAGAAACGGCCCCATTTTATGTCACAATGTACTATGTCCCTAGACTAACTATTAGCCACAAACACTCGCTGAATAAATTAACTTAAAATTTACGATATGCCCATTATAAACTACGATGATCGCCTATGCTATAACATGGGGTTAAAAAAATAACTCTCAGAAACGGCCCCATTTTATGTCACAATGTACTATGTCCCTAGACTAACTATTAGCCACAAACACTCGCTGAATAAATTAACTTAAAATTTACGATATGCCCATTATAAACTACGATGATCGCCTATGCTATAACATGGGGTTAAAAAAATAACTCTCAGAAACGGCCCCATTTTATGTCACAATGTACTATGTCCCTAGACTAACTATTAGCCACAAACACTCGCTGAATAAATTAACTTAAAATTTACGATATGCCCATTATAAACTACGATGATCGCCTATGCTATAACATGGGGTTAAAAAAATAACTCTCAGAAACGGCCCCATTTTATGTCACAATGTACTATGTCCCTAGACTAACTATTAGCCACAAACACTCGCTGAATAAATTAACTTAAAATTTACGATATGCCCATTATAAACTACGATGATCGCCTATGCTATAACATGGGGTTAAAAAAATAACTCTCAGAAACGGCCCCATTTTATGTCACAATGTACTATGTCCCTAGACTAACTATTAGCCACAAACACTCGCTGAATAAATTAACTTAAAATTTACGATATGCCCATTATAAACTACGATGATCGCCTATGCTATAACATGGGGTTAAAAAAATAACTCTCAGAAACGGCCCCATTTTATGTCACAATGTACTATGTCCCTAGACTAACTATTAGCCACAAACACTCGCTGAATAAATTAACTTAAAATTTACGATATGCCCATTATAAACTACGATGATCGCCTATGCTATAACATGGGGTTAAAAAAATAACTCTCAGAAACGGCCCCATTTTATGTCACAATGTACTATGTCCCTAGACTAACTATTAGCCACAAACACTCGCTGAATAAATTAACTTAAAATTTACGATATGCCCATTATAAACTACGATGATCGCCTATGCTATAACATGGGGTTAAAAAAATAACTCTCAGAAACGGCCCCATTTTATGTCACAATGTACTATGTCCCTAGACTAACTATTAGCCACAAACACTCGCTGAATAAATTAACTTAAAATTTACGATATGCCCATTATAAACTACGATGATCGCCTATGCTATAACATGGGGTTAAAAAAATAACTCTCAGAAACGGCCCCATTTTATGTCACAATGTACTATGTCCCTAGACTAACTATTAGCCACAAACACTCGCTGAATAAATTAACTTAAAATTTACGATATGCCCATTATAAACTACGATGATCGCCTATGCTATAACATGGGGTTAAAAAAATAACTCTCAGAAACGGCCCCATTTTATGTCACAATGTACTATGTCCCTAGACTAACTATTAGCCACAAACACTCGCTGAATAAATTAACTTAAAATTTACGATATGCCCATTATAAACTACGATGATCGCCTATGCTATAACATGGGGTTAAAAAAATAACTCTCAGAAACGGCCCCATTTTATGTCACAATGTACTATGTCCCTAGACTAACTATTAGCCACAAACACTCGCTGAATAAATTAACTTAAAATTTACGATATGCCCATTATAAACTACGATGATCGCCTATGCTATAACATGGGGTTAAAAAAATAACTCTCAGAAACGGCCCCATTTTATGTCACAATGTACTATGTCCCTAGACTAACTATTAGCCACAAACACTCGCTGAATAAATTAACTTAAAATTTACGATATGCCCATTATAAACTACGATGATCGCCTATGCTATAACATGGGGTTAAAAAAATAACTCTCAGAAACGGCCCCATTTTATGTCACAATGTACTATGTCCCTAGACTAACTATTAGCCACAAACACTCGCTGAATAAATTAACTTAAAATTTACGATATGCCCATTATAAACTACGATGATCGCCTATGCTATAACATGGGGTTAAAAAAATAACTCTCAGAAACGGCCCCATTTTATGTCACAATGTACTATGTCCCTAGACTAACTATTAGCCACAAACACTCGCTGAATAAATTAACTTAAAATTTACGATATGCCCATTATAAACTACGATGATCGCCTATGCTATAACATGGGGTTAAAAAAATAACTCTCAGAAACGGCCCCATTTTATGTCACAATGTACTATGTCCCTAGACTAACTATTAGCCACAAACACTCGCTGAATAAATTAACTTAAAATTTACGATATGCCCATTATAAACTACGATGATCGCCTATGCTATAACATGGGGTTAAAAAAATAACTCTC
>CASCJZ010000212.1:0-85545 GCA_949152475.1 Terebella lapidaria
TATAATTTTTTAGGATTAATGTTTCAAATTTACCTTTCACTCATATTTGATACTGGTAATCCACAGGAATAAAAGCCTGAAACAAAGACAGTATTGAAGATAATACTGCAATGTTACACCCGATATCTATTTTTCTGCAGCCAGTTGAGGAGCATATACATGAAAAACTGGTAATACTAGTAGCATTGTGAACTGCATTTACTGTCGTTCCTGTTGAACAGGACTTAGACACTTTTTATTCCAGTTCATAGAGATTAGATGTACCTAATGACCTTACTGATCATAAACCGGCTATCAATTTCGTAAATGGTTAATGTGTTAGAGAGTATAATGGTAACCAGTTGACAAAATCTGCAAATATACCCTGACTGCACAACTCGCATGGTGTTTTATTTTTCTTGGTTTCCCGTCAGCGGGCGGGTGAAAATAGCAATTATTTTGAGAAAAAAACACAAACCTTTTTGTCTTTTTTGAAGTTTTTTCCCCTCAAAAATGATGTTTTTCTAGCCCCAAAAACACAGAACTTCGTGAAGGATAGTGAATGGTTTCCATTTTGCTGTTTCCCTCTCTGTTATTATCAGTAGAGTATTTAATAGCTTAGCAAATGGTCAAATGACATTTATTTTACATTTTTGGCATGAGTTACTTTGTGAAAAAAGATGGTATCGTGATGATACACGTCTGTGTTTTTTTTCTGTTTGTTTTTTTTCCTGGCTGGCGGGTACTTTTCAAAAAAAAAGTTAACGGGAAACAAAGAAAAATCACAACATGGCCTAATCTCAATTGACAAAAAGTGCACATTGAGTTCGCTTGGCTGCATGTCTGTCAAATTGTTTCAGCCTGCAGACACAATTGGATGTCTGTCGAATTGTTTCAGCCTTCGGCCCAATTGGACAAAAATGAAGATTACAGTTGATCTGAATATTTTTCATGGATTAAGCGATTTTTTAGTATCAATATTTAGTGACACAAGGCCGATTTATTGTCTATAACGAGTTTTTGAGTAGTGAAATAAGAACTGATTAATAGCAATTCTGGACTCGTCAATGAGTACTCGGCTACTCGTTCTGGCACTAATTTACAGTAGACGTCTATGTGTACATGTGCTCCATGTATGCCAATATTTCTGTCAAATAAGTTTAGCGGTGACCACTGATAACTGGAAACCAATTTCAGCACGCTTGGACATCGTCAGACAAAAATGCCTCTGAGCCCACTGGGCAGGGTGACTGTCACTGACATTCAGACATTGACAACATCAGTCTGGGTGTGGGTACGCCACATGTCAACACCAGTCACCAGCCGGTGCACACAGCCTCACTCACTGACTCAGGGCAGGCTCATGACGTCATGCCTTCACCGCCCTTCACTAGCCCCACTATTGGCCAATGTTTACAGTCTATCGACAAACAGTCGATACGGCTTTAGACTGTAAACATTGGCCAATAGTATTAGTCAGATAGTGGGGCTAGCCCTTCACCATTCATGAGCGGTTTATGAAAGGCTACCCGTCACATATGTATGGTTCCGAACCACTATTCTGGGCTAAATGTAAATCTATATATTTGGCTTGGGCAGTGAGTTAATTACGCTGTGCTTATCATTTTTTTTCAGGAATAAAAACACTTGACGTGAACGGACTTCTCGGCTTCTCGGCGGCTTCCTAGTGAGATCTAAACAGCGTCCTTATCCCATTCACCGCATTCATCCGTACTTGAATTGGAAGTGTTTTGTGTTAGCTTAGAATTCACTTAGACTTTTACCAAGGTGGACGCGTCGCCTGACCAAATATTGCAATATATCTATATACGAATGCTATATAAACCGCTTAAATAATATTACAAAACATTGCTATGTTATCTTTTAAAGTTCATTTTCATGTGGAATATGGCATACGTACAGTACATATAGCCTAGTGAAATCACTTGAAATAAGCACTGGCCGAGGTTTTCAATATTTTTTTTCAAGTGTTTCACTCATACTTCTATGTGGTATCCGATTTTTATATACCTGTGTCTGTATAATTGATGGATGTATATATTCACGGTGTGAACCCTCAGGACAACCCACGAAAGTGTCGTACCATTGGGATCCTGTTTTGCCTGGTGTAACCCTATGTAGATCTACTGCATTTGAACGGTGGCTTATTTTCGCCCCATTTTATTTTTATTTCAACACAAGTGAGAAAGTACTGGTAATAAAAATCAGTTTTTAGCTTACCGGCCCTTTGGGCCGATGAGCTATTATCGTATTATCGCTCTTCTGCGGGACGTCTCCGGACGTTCGGAATTGAGTGCCAGTCACCGCGGTCAGCCCTGGACAAATGGACCAACTGTTCTGGCTACCGACACTGGCTGGGTGGACTCCTTCGCGATAGTCTCAACCATGGGACCCCCGCCTGCTCCGCGACTTGGGGGCACAACGCTGGCCACTGCTTCGACCATTCCCCTTCGACTCCCCCTACCGACTGAGTCCGTAACCGAGTATGCTTTTAATTTGCGCGTACTTGGCCGGAGAGCCTATCCGAATGTGGAGGCCAGTCGGTTTGAGCCGATGCTGATTGACCAGTTCATTGAGGGGCAGCCGTACCATATATCTTATGGTCTTGCCACTCATGAAAAGCAATCGATGGAGGAGGCGATTAACTCCGCCCTTGCGATAGAGGTAGCTGTCTGTCCCAGACAGATGCCTCCGGCCCCGGATTTGGCCCCGGCTGTACCCTCACAGGTGGCAATGCCTACTCCTGCCCAAGCATCGCAGGTGGCCCCATGGCCTGCCCCGGCTCCCCGGGAGCTCGCCATGGAGCCCAACCCTCAGCGGGTTGGTGCGCCGGCGTCTCCCTCAGGGACGCCCGCGCAAGCGGCACCGGCTGACACGTCATGCTCGTCCTCGGATGAGTACGACTTGAAGGAATACGATTTCTCTGCGGCGCAGATGCTGCGCATTCACCTCCGGACAGGCCCAGAACCGTCCCTGTTACTTCTGCCTAAAGCAGGGACACTTTTGGCTTAAGTGTCCGGAGTTATTGGAACATTGGTTATTGGAGGAGGCGATTAACTCCGCCCTTGCGATAGAGGTAGCTGTCTGTCCCAGACAGATGCCTCCGGCCCCGGATTTGGCCCCGGCTGTACCCTCACAGGTGGCAATGCCTACTCCTGCCCAAGCATCGCAGGTGGCCCCATGGCCTGCCCCGGCTCCCCGGGAGCTCGCCATGGAGCCCAACCCTCAGCGGGTTGGTGCGCCGGCGTCTCCCTCAGGGACGCCCGCGCAAGCGGCACCGGCTGACACGTCATGCTCGTCCTCGGATGAGTACGACTTGAAGGAATACGATTTCTCTGCGGCGCAGATGCTGCGCATTCACCTCCGGACAGGCCCAGAACCGTCCCTGTTACTTCTGCCTAAAGCAGGGACACTTTTGGCTTAAGTGTCCGGAGTTATTGGAACATTGGTTATTGGAGGAGGCGATTAACTCCGCCCTTGCGATAGAGGTAGCTGTCTGTCCCAGACAGATGCCTCCGGCCCCGGATTTGGCCCCGGCTGTACCCTCACAGGTGGCAATGCCTACTCCTGCCCAAGCATCGCAGGTGGCCCCATGGCCTGCCCCGGCTCCCCGGGAGCTCGCCATGGAGCCCAACCCTCAGCGGGTTGGTGCGCCGGCGTCTCCCTCAGGGACGCCCGCGCAAGCGGCACCGGCTGACACGTCATGCTCGTCCTCGGATGAGTACGACTTGAAGGAATACGATTTCTCTGCGGCGCAGATGCTGCGCATTCACCTCCGGACAGGCCCAGAACCGTCCCTGTTACTTCTGCCTAAAGCAGGGACACTTTTGGCTTAAGTGTCCGGAGTTATTGGAACACCAGCGGGCACGCGGATATCACGGGAGTCTCCCCGATCCGTGTACATAACAGAGGCAATCGTTGCGGATATCAGAGCACCCGGGATCATTGGGATGAACTTTTTCCGGATCCACCGGGTGATCACCAATTTCAGCTCCGGCGAACTCCGGATGGGAGAAGACATACACTTCCTCTTCCGGGCGGGTCCGACCCGTTCATTCCAACTTCGGGCGGCGCACACAACCATTGTGCCGCCTTTGAGCGAGATGATCATTGAGGTGAGGCCGCGCCGCCCGTGCATGCCCCTTGATGGTCGTCCATGCATAGTGCAACCGATGAGCAATTTTGCCTGAGGAACAGGACTCGTGCTGGGTGGGGCTCTGGTCAAGTCCGACAATCGCGCGATGCCTATCCTCGTGGTGAATCCCACTGATGCTCCAGTTGTGCTGCGGCGCGGCTGTGTGGCTATATTTAGCTACTGCTACACTCGCGTCGTCTAGCCGGGTTATCCCTGACGACCCTGTTTGTCGTGCTGCTTGCGCGGCAGCAGTCGCCGGAGATGATTCATTCACCTTGCCGGACCATTTGGAATCTCGAGTTACGACGGACCGGCTGGATGAAGATCAGCGTCAAGCTCTCCCAAAGCTGCTCCGGCAGTATGCGGATGTGTTCATGAGTCCGGACGGTGCGGTTGGCAAGACAGACATGGCCAAACACCGCATCGACCTCCTGGACGATCGTCCGATTAAACAGCGTCTACGACGAGCAGCTATTGTGCACCAAGAGGTCATAGACCAGGAGGTGCAAAAGGCTATCAGTATTCGGCGGACGCGGGCGCGGGTATGGCAGGGATGGCGGGCACAGGCACGGTAAAACGCGACAGCGCACGGCTGTGTCCTTTTCCTCAATCATTCTTTTCCTCAATGCGAACCACGTACAAATGTATGGCTCGTTACCCGGCTCGCACAAGAAGTGGCTATATTTAGCATCTGGATGCAGGCTGAGTGGCTGCGGTAGCAAAACAAAGCCAACTGTGTCCGAGCAGCATGTGTGTGTACGTGTGTGTGTGTGTGTGTGTGTGTGTGTGTGTGTGTGTGTGTGTGACTGTGTGTAGACCTATGTGTGCTTTATGTATCAATGACTGTTGTGTACTCATCAGGCCCGCAAGGCTCTAAGCATACATGTGTGCGGATCGAGGTGCGGAGCACAGAGCGGGGGTAAGGTGTGTGTGTGTGGGGGGGGGGGGGGGGTGAGCTCCCCTCCCTTTACGGTGGGCGAAAATTGGTATCTGCCATGAACTCAGGTGCTTTGTCACGAGTTCAAAATCGTAAATTCGGGTGAGAATCCAATGTCGGGATATCAACAGTTGCACACAGTTTTTGAATATATTAATTTTCAAGGAATCTCCAAGATGATACCATGGGTACATTATCTTTTATAAATGTATTATTGTACTTATAGTATATCATCAGATGTAGGTTACAATTCACGGTATGAGAACTACTGAAATTCGGCTAAATATACCAGTGAATGAACGTCAAAGTTTACCCTAATCAGTAGACGTCGAAGTCTGTGAATGACAATGCAGGCATGTCATTTGGAATAACTAAAATGACTATGTGTAAGCCTATGTGTTTTTAGGTTGTTGTTATGTGTGCAAATCCGTGTACAGCAAACGAAAAAGAAAATGTGTGGTTGGTTCGCTAGTTCTCTAGGCATAATTCTTTGTTATTATGCATTACAGAGTGGCCGTCAAGCTACACGTGTAGTGGCGATCACTGATGTTCATGTTGAATAGAAGCCGTTTGCAATAAACGTATGTTTTTACCAGTGGATATTCGGTGTTGAATCCATCCGGAGATGCTACCACCAGTGAACATGTCAGTATTTCTGTAAATTATACATACTGCTGCCGATTACATGTATAATTTCAATTTGGTATTTAACGTGTAGACGTACACCAGTATAGCTCACATATGCCTACTAGTAATTTCAATGCACCCAGTCGTATCAGTCACTCCTTATTATAAATAAATACCAGTAAACTAAAACATCAAATGCATGCAAGTACAAATGTATTGATAGCTGCCTCATTCATCACTTATAATATACATAGGGCCTATATACGTCTAGAAAACACATGTTATAAAGTCACTGCTTCTTGACTTTACATGCAAGGGAATATTTAGTGTCTTGCCGACCAGGTTCGGTGTATCTCATTTGACAAAGTCCTCGTTGTTTTATTAACTTCTATTGGGGAAACATTTCACAACTCGCAGCCAATCCACACCCTCTCTCGATCATGCTATCTGCGAGTTCCCTCACCTCTGAATAGCAGAAAGGATTGTAAAACAACTCGTTCTCCAGAGACGAGCAGAACACACCTCTGTATCCTTTACAATGGGGCTGGGTAAAGGGCGGGTTTCATTAGCCTACTTAAACGAAGCCTGTTTATTTTGCGAGAGGGCTTACCCTACGACAATTACAAATACTTAGAAATGTCTTAGAATGTCTCATTCGTCACAGTCTATAGATACAGCTTGTTCGAGTTTTGACGGGGCAACGAAAAAAAGGGTATTTGGATAAAACCTTGTTTCAACGATATTTTAATACTAAGGCATATTTTGACATACGAAACACAGTTTTATATTTTCGTTATGTTAGTATTTCACAAAACCGATGATTTTAACGGAAAATTGCAATAATAATATGTGGACGATAATACGGTTGTCACCAGCCTTGACGCCTTTGATAGTTTTTCATTAATTATATTTTTTCTATCACTTCCGCTTTCCATTCCTCTCCCACTATTCCCGTGAAATGTGTTTTGCTCTGAAAATAACTTATTTCTAGACATACAGGACAGAATTGCCGCTGTACATCCAGGTAGTCTCTCATCTCATTCAATTTCCTACAAAGAAACGATCCAGCCTCCACAAGGCATTTCATATAGGGGCCAAGACCACAGGGCCGGTAACGTAGAAAATATAAAGAATCTTGAAAGTGGATCATATTATAACGGTTCTGTGGTGGTTCGTGGGAGTGACGGTGTGGCCATTGGGGGGGGGGGGGGGTTCATAGTGGCAAACGTGATGTGTGCTTTGTTGGACGCCATGTTGCCGATTTCATGTCTGTTGCCGATTGCATGCCAGATGCTTGCTCGAGCCTGCTGCTAATATGCAGCCAGACATGTATTCAGCATCAACAACCTGTACACAGTAGTAGGTCATACCCGTCATACCCGCGCCCGTTGCTGCCGAGTTAACATGCCTGCCATACCCGCGCCCGTGCCCGCATCCGCGCCCGCTGATTACTAATAGCTGTGCAAAAGATGCTCGAGCTAGACATCATCGAACCCAGTGATATCCCTTGGGCCAGTCCTGTGGTTATGGTGAAAAAGAAGGACGGCTCGTGGAGGTTCTGCGTGGATTATCGTAACTTATCGTAACTTAACGATGTCACGTCGAATGACTCATATCCTCTTCCGCACATCGAGGACACTTCGATGCCCTGGCCGGATCGCACTACTTCTGTGCTCTGAGGGTGATAGGGCTAAAACTGCCTTTGTTACTAAGAACGGGCTTTACCAATTTAAGGTAATGCTGTTTGGGCTCTGCAACGCCCCAGCGACGTTCGAGCGCCTCATGGAGATGGTCCTAAAAGGGTTCCTCTGGAAGCGATGTGTGGTCTACATCGACGATGTCGTCGTGTATGGCCTGTCATTCGAGGAAACCCTCACCAACCTCCAGATGGTGTTCCATCGCATCCGTGGAGCAGGCCTTGAATTGAAGCCCAGCAAGTGCAAGCTCTTCGCTGAGGAGATTTTATACTTAGGCTTCATGGTAACAGGCACCGGAGAAGATCGAGGCCGTACAGCACTGGCCCCGGCCTTGTAACGTGGCGGACGTGAGGGCCTTTCTGGGCTTCGCGAGCTACCACCGCCGGCTTATTCGAGGCTTTGTGGAGATTGTGCGCCCCCTTACTATCCTCACGGAAAAGGGCGCCGATTTTGTCTGGGAAGCTGAGCAGGCAATCGCCTTCTCGGACCTCCGGCAAGCTCTAGTAGCTGCCCCGGTGCTGCGGCACCCTCGTCCAGACTGCGAGTTCATTCTGGACACTGATGCGAGTAACTTTGCACTCGGCGGTGTCCTCTCGCAGATCATGGACGGGCAAGAGCGTGTAGTAGCTTATGCGAGTGTGGCTCTGAGTCGCTCTCAAATGAATTACTGCACGACTCACCGTGAGCTCCTCACGGTGGTAACCATGACCAAGCGGTTCCGGCAATACTTGTTGGGGCGCCATTTCCGGCTGCGGACTGATCACAGTTGGCTCCAGTGGCTCCTCATCTATAGTGAGGCCGACGGCTTGGTGGCCCGGTGGCTCGTCAAACTCCAGGAGTATGACATGCAGATTGAACACCGTGCCGGAAAGCTGCACGGCAATGATGATGGACTGTCACGTTGTCATAAGTGCAAGAACCCTGATTGTGCCGGGATGACTCCATTCCAGCACATTGGGGATTCTTCCTCAGACTCGGAATTGGACCTTCCGGGAAGGCCGCAGGCCGCCGCCCCCTCTAACAACACGGCGGCCTGAGCCACAGGAGTCCACCCCCAGGCGAGGACCCGCCGTCACCGGCGATGGCGTCCCGCATTTGAACCGGAGGTGCGACTCAGCTCCAGCGAGTCTTCCTCGAGTCCGGCGGTGTACTCCTCGTGGGTACCCTCCGTGTCCTCGGATGAGTCTGAGTACGAGCGGTCTTTGCCCCCTGTGGTGATGGCCGCTGGTGCGCAGTCAGACGTATTGGATGAGGAGCCGAACTACTTGGGCGGCTACTCTCCGGCACAACTGGCTGCGAAGCTGAGAGCTGACAGTGCTCTGGCACCGGTTATAAAGGCCCTCGAGGCCAGCCAGAAACCCTTCAAGGATGAGCGGAAGACCTACAGGGAGGAAACCCAGTCTCTTATCTCCCAGTGGGAATGGCTCGCCTTGAGGGACGGCCTCTTGTACCGGCGCTATGAGCCACCGAGCCCACTGCCCCCTATTTTGGCAGTTGGTGCTTCCGTTGGAGCTGCGGAAAGAAGTGCTCCATCAGTTGCATTACCTCCGGGTGACTGGTCACTTGGGAATCCGGAGGACTGTCCACCGGCTACAACAGCGCTTTCACTGGCCTGGTAGCGGATTGGATGTGCAACAGTGGTGCGCAGCTTGCCCTCAGTGTCAGGCTCGCAAAGGAGTTCCGGCTCCTGGCCGCCACCCCTTGACCACGGTTAAGGCTGGCGTGCCTTTCGACCGGATCACCTTGGACATACTGGATACTCATTGGGTCACCCCGCGTGGGTTCCGGTACATCTTGGTGATCTCGGACTATTTTACCAAATATACCAATGCCTACCCTCTGCGGCGCCAAACTGCGGATGAGGTAGCTCTGTTGCTGGTGAATAGGTGGGTGGTTTATCATGGTGTACTTAAGTAGGTACACTCGGATCAGGGCACACAATTTGAGAGCAACCTGTTCCGGAACCTAGCACAGATGCTCGGCAGTACCAAGGTGTGGACCACCCCTTACAGGCCCCAGTCTGACGGACAGGTCGAACGGTTCAACTAATCTATCCTCAATATGCTGGCGGCCTTTGTGCGAATGATTGGGATGACCACCTTCCGTATGTCTTAATGGCGTACAGGTCGTCGGTCCACTCTTCGACAGGAGTAACTCTGCATGCGATGTTGTATGGCCGGGAACTCAATCTGCCCGTGGATATTATGTATCCAACTGCGGCGGAAACCGGTGCAGTATCCCAGTGCGGTCCGGAGTATGTTGAGTGGGTTCGCCGCGCCCTGGCGAACGCCCATGATTTCGCGCGAGCGCGCCTGGACAAGTCTGCCATCCAGCAGAAGCGTGACTATGACGCCCATTCTAAGGGTAGGCCTGCTTTTGCGGGAGGAGACAAGGTGCGTTACTATTATCCACCGGCTAAGCAAGGTAACAAATTTGCGAAGCCGTGGATTGGCCCGTTCACCATACTGAAACAGGTGACAGAGGTGGACTACCAGATACGTCGGGATTCCGATCCAGACAGAGTACTGGTGGTCCATATCGACAACCTGAAGAAGTATGAGGGCCCGCTCGTTATGGATCCGCTCATACAAGATGCGGAGCCGGATGATGTCCCTCTCCTGGACACTTCGGTCAGCATCCACGGACGCCGGACGAGCGTGTGCGCCGTATGGTGGGTCTTCCGGACCTCTCTGATGCGTCAGATGGAAGTCCGGATGACAATGCACCCGTTCTCGGTGATCCGCAGGTTCCCCCAATACCTCCCGGACCTGCGGATGATCCGCGAGTCTGTAGGCCAGGCGGTCGGCCATCACCGATATGGTTTGGAACGTATACCGTCGGATCCAGCGCCAGCTAACCTGCCGGTACCCCGAGCCATCGGTGACTTGGGATCCGGAGCAGTGGCCGCGTTGGTCTGCATGCGGGAATAGCACCCCTGGGATCACCCCCAGCGGGGAAGGCTCACCCAAACAGCAGAGTACCTCGTTGCGGAGATGGACTGCTCTCTGGAACGGCTTAGCCGGTACCGAGCGGAGGCCTCTCGAGTCGTGTGCCACTTGGCACATGACCAGGGCCTCATGGAAGGTACCCGGCGGAGCCTTGAGAGCTACCAGACTCTGGTGGCGGAGCATGAGCAGAAGGCTTTCGAGCAAGGGAAAGCTGCTACCCGAGCTGCTGAGTCCGAACAGGTCTCCCTCTCCCCCCCAGGTTGCCGCTGAAGTGCAGAGACTGGTGGCTGAGAATGAGGAGCTACGGCGTCGTTTAGGCGAAGCCTACTCGCCTACACCAGGGCATTGATGACCCGATGTCGACCGCTCTGGCCCAGTCTATTGCCCAGCGGGCGGATGCAGCCCTGGAGCTGGCCATCTACCCCATTCTAGTCAAGAAATGGGGAGAACGTACGGCCGGTCAGGAGCGCACCCGCGATACGGTAGAGATGTTCGCCGCTGTAGCCAACCTAGGCGCGACATCTCTGCCAACCTCCTTTCTGTTGGCTCCGACAGGACCTGGCAAGCAGGGCTCACCAGTGAAGCCCCTGCAACCACCGCCAGGCCTGCCTCGTCTGCCGTGCAGCTGGAATTCCAACTCCCGGCTCCGCTCATGGAGCACTCCGCTCTGCAGCATAGGGACCCGCCTCCGCTGCCCAGCCCCGAAAAGAGTGGCACGGACAAGCAGCCAATGGAGGAGGAGGAAGGCTAATGTAGCCTCGTCGCTGCGGCCATGCGGCGACGTGCCGGAGTCGCTTCTGTGGCTCCGCCCTGCCTCGGACTCGCTCTGCGGGTCTGAGGAGCCGGCCAGCCGGGTGGCCGGCAACCCTTTCTAGAGGTACTACTACTTTTGATCACTCGGTGTATCGTTTTACAAAATTTCTAAATTCAAAGGTTAACCTTAAAAATATTCCGAAGACTCGACACACCGTCCCTTTCGGCAGATGACATTCCAAGGTCATCGTTCTTTTTGGACTACCTCGGTCAAAATTATAGCTCGTTTATGAGGGTTTATTCAAAATTGTAGAGCGCGTTACAGCTTACTCCGTAAGTCCGGGGGTTGTTCCCCATTCTTCCAAAATGGACCCTTAAGGTCTTAGTCTTTTGCACCGTGACTTCCGGGTACCGCTCACCTTGCTTCGTGTTTTGCAGTTTTGGGCGCAGGCGGAGCATGTTGGGGACCAACATTGTAAGAAGGGGGTAATGTGGCGATTTTGCCCAAAGATCGCGGCAGGTGGTTCTTTGTTAAACACTCTTAGTTTTACGGCCTTTGTTTTGGACGCTTCTGTTCGGAGCATGCGCTGCCTAGCAACGCTCTCCAACTCTCTCGCCCAGTAAGCTATAACAATGGTCTTACGTCATCTCCTTCGTTTCTCGTGCTCCGGGGTCATATATACTCTGGAGGCGTTTTGGTCTGTGAAGTTGTCTCAGAGCAAGGCGAGAGAGACGACGGAGAGCTCGGCCATGAGCTTTACGTCCTCGCTCCGTGGCTAAGGCCTTCACGGGCCCCTGGGGACAATTTCGATAGGGGGCCCGGGTGGGGAAGACCTTGATGACTCGGGGGCGCACGCCCTCTGGATCACCGGTCTCCCACCCGGGATGGTGCGGCACAGGCTCTGGCGGACTGTCGGGCTGTCCGGGGTTCTATCCCCCGTGACGGACCGCGGCGAGCCGGTCTTACAGTTAACACCACGGTGATGATCCTGTATCTGAGTGGTGTCTGCATGTCTGGGCTCGCTGGGCGGGCTGCTACCTGGTTAAAGTTCTAATGATAGAGTAAATACTGCGCCTGCAGCGACCCTCGGTGAGCGGACTATCCGCGAGGATCTGAGGATAGCGGGTGCGTGTCCGCAATGACCTGTGGTGAGAGGACTATCCTCGAGGATCCCGGATAGCGGACGATGTTAAAACTTTACAAGAGTTTAAGATCAGTGTAACAATTTATTTAATGGAAAATCAATACGTACTCTACGCATTTCTAATGATTGCCGGTAAGCTACAGCACCCTTGGTGCTATGTTTAATATAGAAGTCTGAATTTTTGTTGAAGGTCCTCACATATGTTCAGAACGCAATACACAACGTTTCAGCTCCGCAGTACCTGAACAGCATGTTCTAACTTTACCAACCTGGCAGAAATCTCTGAACGTCCAGTGATCCATGGAAACTGTGCAAATGAAAACTGCCCGTAGAACCGACGCAACTTCCTTTCCTGCACTAGGGGTTGAACTTTGGAACTCCCTCCCATTGAACCTTAGGTCGCCCATGTCATCAAGTACGTAAAAAAACATCTTAAAATTCACATTTTAAAATTCAGTTATAATGTCTAGTCATCTTGTTTTGTATAAACCTAGTCATTTTTTTAAATTGATTGAATCGATCGATTTTGATTGAATCGATTATGCAGTTTTGGCGGCCATTTTTATCCCGAAAATGGCCGTTTTGCATGCTTTCAACTTGCAAATTATTTTTTCAAAAACTGTCTGATCAGTTTTGAGATTTTAGTTTCATGTATCCTTATTATGTGTATAAGTTTCGATGCTCTTGAATCGCTGGTCTGCGTGTGGCGGCCATTTTGATCTTTTTTACGGGGCCCATATAGGACTTTCCCATGTTAAATTCTCCTATGCTTTATAATGTGCCACAATGTTCTTGATATCTCACTTAATATTGAGATTAGACATTTGGAATCAATTGTGGACATATAGGAAATGATATATGCTGAATATTCTCGTGACCTTGAATTTGACCTTTAACCTCATTTTCAAGGTCAGAGCACAAAATGGCCAATACAGGAGAACTCCAGCCTGCGGTCACTCCAGAAATGTGGTCAACTCATGCATTGTGGTCAGATGCATTGGTCCCGAACGCCAGCATAGGCATTTACATGTTAAGGTTACGCCTATAATGTGGCCACTCCCCTTATCCACAATGCGGTCAGTGTATCTGGTCACAAAAGCCCATAAAATCACACAATACGGCCACCAAGCAGCCAACGGTCCCCCCCCCCCAAACTCACTGATGCGGTCAATTGAACATTAGCCTCAAGCGGCCAGCCGTCTGCAAGTCTTCATTCACCGATGCGGTCAGCTGAACATTTACATTAGCCAAGAGCAGCAAGCCGACCGGCTGTCTGCGTGTCACTTCTTCACACCTTTCTTCTCTTGGCTTACCCAAACGTTGATAAACACACCTCGTACTCGCATCATGTTGATCATGATTTGGCTAAACGCCGCCAAACAACAATCACATCTTTCTTCAAAAAGTGACATTCAGTTGTTCTAAATATTCTGTTAGTAAACTGTATTGACATTTTAGTATTTGTGTTTCAAATATTACATTTATGATATAACTTGGTTCAATAAAATGCTATTCACATATAAACTACATGTACATGTTTTATTTAACTCATACACATGTACAAATTGTATAATATATGTTGATTTTCGCTTGAGTTAACATCAGATAAACAATATGGCCGGTGCAAAATATGGCTTGAGTCCTATAATGTGGCCACTCCTATAATGTGGCCAAAATCACTGGTACGATGGGTGACCACATTACTGGAGTTCTACTGTATCTCGCTTATTATCGACTTTACAGCTTAGGAATCAATTGTGGACATATAATAGGAAATGATATATGCTGCATATTCTCGTGACCTTGAATTTGACCTTTGACCTCATTTTCAAGGTCAGAGCACAAAATGGCTAATATCTCGCTTATGATTCACTTTAAAGTTTGGGAATCAATTTTGGACATATAAGAAATGATATATGTTGAATATTCTCATGACCTTGAATATGATCTTTGACCTCATTTTCAAGGTCAAGGCACAAAAAGGCTAATATCTCGCTTATCATCGACTCTACAGCTTAGAAATCAATATCCCGCTTATTATTTACTTTTCAGCTTGGGAATCAATTGTGGACATATAAGAAATGATATATACTGAATATTCTCGTGACCTTGGATATGACCTTTGACCTCATTTTCAGGGTCAGAGCACGAAATGGCGCATATCTCACTTGTTGTCAACTTTACAACTTACGAATCAATTGTGGACATATAGGAAATGATATAGCTGAATATACTTGTAACCTTTAAGTTACCAGACCATCGGTCCGATCACCTATTGGCTAGAAGGTAAACTACAGGTCCCTTGGGCCTATGTTTATTATTATTGTTATTATTATTATTATTATTATTATTATTATTATTATTATTATTATTATCATCATCATCATCATAATTATGATATAAATTGGTAGGACATACCCCAAAAATGGGGTAAGTCAGGCGCAGACATACGCCATAATGGGGTATGTCGTGCTTACTTATTATTATTATTATTATTATTGTAAATGTATAAATGTAAAATTTCAAGTTGATCCGATGATCCAAGACAAAGTTATGGCCAAAAATCATTTGATGTTTGGTTTTGAACTTGACTTTACAAAAATAGAAAGACTAGCAAGTTTATCCCACAGCAGATTATGTGGTATGGAATTCCTTTAAGTCCAAATAAGAAAAAATCATAGAAGCAATCTCATAGATTATTATAGTTTTTACAGCATGTCGATATGTCAACAATATTCAGTATATAAACATTTTAGTGGAAATTTTGGCAAACATTTCTATTACTTTCTTTATTACTTTATTACTTATGTATTATGATGAGTATACGTCACAAGGGTATGACAAGCTAATTAGGCTTATGAAACTTTTATTTTCAACCACGATGGCAATTTTTGCTGCATGCACTCTGTTTGGCATGATATAAAATCATTGTTCAGCTAATCTATCAGAATTGGTGGTTAAGGTAACTATATTTTTGTGGTAAACCCCACAGCAATTTTAGTTGCTAGGGAACCAAACGCCAAGATTATTGAATTAAAATATGCCACAACAGTGATGAATATGTGTATTGGAGCCTATGGAACACCGGTACGACATGCAAGAAGCGACATCCGAGAAAAGTTAACTTGCATAGGCAATATTTTTCGTTTCTCGCATGTCACATATTGCTTCTCACTTGTCACTTAGAGCCTTTTCTAAAGTCCACTTGATAATTATTAAATTAGCTATTCAAATTCTATAAATGCCAGCACATTCGGCATGTGTAACATTTAACGCCCCCTACCTAGATCGCAAGCGCCCTGCACTGTGGTACGGTCACGGCGGGCGCCATAATCACTTAACTATAACCAGGTAACAGTCCGCCGAACAAGTCCGGCCGTCATACATCACTATATATTTATATATATATATAAATATATATATATACATACATCATTATGGTAATGTAGCCCGGTGTGACGAGCACGGAAGCCATGGGAGCGGCACCCGGAACCCGCGCATGTGGGCGTGTTGCTGGCCGCTCTCAACAAAGGCACTGCCGCGGGGCTAGAACCCCAGACAGCCCGACGGTCTGCCAGAGCCTGTGTCGCACCATCCCAGGGCAAGGGACTACCATTCCACAGGTTTCTTCAATCTCGCTGCTTTTCAGAGGTAAACTTATATGAATGACTGTAATTAATTTATTCTGATATAACTTTCATTCAAATATCGTACATTTGTTTCTGTTTCGAAGATATTGAGTGAAAATATACTTGAATATATGAAGAAATTCCGGAATTTGTCTCGATATTCACATGAACAATAACAATGTACTGGTTCCAGGCGCAGCATTCCCCTGGCGGTTGGCCGCAAAACAGATGGATGCGTGTGCTACAGCTGTACTTCTTCATATAAACCAGTAAAACAGAAAAAAAATTAGCATGGTAACAATATTTTTAACTAATATATACGTGTATATATACAAAGTTGAAAATATGGTTAGCATAGAATAATGAAGTTTATGGATTTTCTTTGTGTGTAGCTATCCACATTAATCGTGAAATAATTATTTTCTTTTCAACACTGTTTCATGGGGTGTAATTCGCCCCTGACGCTTTTTATAGAAAACCTGCCATATTAGAAATTCAGCCGGCGTGTTTTCTCTTTTCAACAGTGGAGTCTTGCAATCAACAGTGGCTATTCAATTGAATGGTCTACCACTTCGTTTAGTAGGGTAAATTATGTTCGGTAAATATTGAAACCAGACCTATCTCTATGTTTCAGATTTATTGGCATCTAGAGTCTATTTAGCTGTTTAGGTCTAGGATGTACCGACCGTTGACTGACATTACGGTACCATGGCGGCATGGCGTGGGCCGTGGCGTGATTGCGGGTAGCTATGCGGGATCCGGCCGCCGGTGTATAGATCTACCAAAAAACGGAAAACCCCCACAACAGAGGCGTGACCGGTTCTGACGGCTATGGAGCCTCATGGAGGTGTTAATTACTCTGTGTAATGTTGTTTCTGCAGGCTGTTGTTTTGTTTCAGCCCAATGTCGTTAATGTGTGCTTGAATCATCATGATTTTATCAACACAAAATTTAGGGCCCGGAATTCCGGGTGGGCCATACTCACATCATATTCATACACTTACCCGGATCGGATTTTGTTACTCCTACCCGAGAACGAATAAAGATATAGTTGTTGCCTTGAATAGATTCTATTTGCTATTAAACACTAGTAAATTCACAAGAATGACAAGAAAATCATCGGAAAAAATTGAAGTAGTTTTATGAGATCTCTTTCATACTGGAAAATAAACACAGACGGTACAAATAATATGTGTCAAAGAACGACGACTGGCGTTTATGTGTTACAAGTTGCTCCAGTGAGTCCCGTTCAAACGTTGGGTCGGGTCAGACCATACGGGTACCCAGGTCAGAAATTTTGACTCGTCCGCGCTCAATGACAGCCCAGGGGCAATTAGCTTTGACAGTCGCAAAATTGTTACAGTTCATGCGAAGAAACAACATTTATTTGAGCAAGTTTGTGTAGCATTATAAAATGTTGGGCTGCACGAGTAGTGACACCACGATTATGGAGCTGCAGTGTGGGCAGATTCATTGGACATTCGGTGACACTCCAGTAATAAGGTATACCTCTTCATCGTGGGGTTGCCGAAATTCACATTTGTCACAGTCAAAGCTGCCATGATCTGAGTATGTCATAACGGTCCCGGAATCAGAATAGAAAATATGGTGTCCGAAAGGGACAGTTGAAAAATTTATATAAATAACATTTATACAGAAAGAAAGAGAAAATATCTCATCAATTAATTGATTCATCTGACACTCCAAATAAAATTGTAGAATGCACACTGGGGGAAGAAAATTCAGTCAAGTTGATTGTTGTCATCATGTAGCTTATAAGCATTAAAGGAGGACTTCCTATCAATGTGTATTGGCTTCGACCCACGATTTTACGGTTAAAACTTCCATATAGCAAATATATTTCAATGTATTTGAATGAAAAAGACTAAGCTCCGTTCACATCTGAAATATGTATATTTGTTGTGTACTAACAAATCGTACGGAGGATATAACAATCAGAAACATCGAAAATCTGCAAGTTTTTTCCACACGGAAGTGCATGGCTGACAGAAACATCAAACATGACGTACATTTCTGTGACGTCATTGCTTTGAGAGATGCCTCGACAGGTGGCTCATTTGACTGGAGTTAAAGATACTGGCAGTGCTCGGTTGCCCAAGGCATCATCAAAACAATGACGTCATCAGTTGCTACTCATTCATTCTCCCCAGTTTGAGGGCGTGGCTCGCTAGTTTAGTTTCTCTTTGATTTTACATTCGATAGTAGTTCTAAAAATATAATTTCTTCGACTTTGAAGTCATCCGAAAGTCATTCGAATGAATACTTCATGTGTTTGAATTTGAAACTAATATGTTACCAAATGGCGTTTGAATTTGATAGGAAGTCCTCCTTTAACTCGAATGACACATCACAGACTCTGTAGATTTAACCTTGAATTTTCTGGGACAAGTTGGACAATTCCATATATGCAATGCTCAGGAGTGTTCAAGTTAGTTTGCTGCTTCATTCTAAGACAAGTGTCAGCGCTAGACCATCTATATGGTCTATAATTCATTTCTTGTCAAAACATTGGTATGGAAAAATCGTGTTCCACTTGAGACTGTTGGGCACCAAGTCTAATATTTCCCAGCCTTTGTCCACCGGCAACCACGGATCCGTCTGCAAGCAATTACCCTGTACAAACACACACTGTCATGATTGTGTGGTACCGTGCAGCCGAAGTGTGACTAAAGCCGACCACACTTGGGCAGCATGTTATTTCAGGTTTTTATAGGTAGACGGTCACAGGCCACCGCGTAGTCCGACGTTACGAGTACGGAATAGGCCATAGCCTTCAACCTGGCGATCGATATGGGCAGTTGATGAGTCACATGACAGGCCCTTACGAGTAAAAAAATTTCCAACCCGGGTACCCGTGACTGTGTGGTCTGACCCGCCCCGCCCTGGGTAATCCGTCCGTATATATATCAAAATTTGAACGGGACTCGCTGGAGCAATTTGTAAGATGTAAACACCTGTTATCGATTCTTGACACATATAATTATAACTGAAGTGTTTATTTTGAAAGTGATCACATGACTTCATAATACTACTTCGATTTTTTTCCGATGATTATTTGCCATTCTTCTGATTTTACTAGTGCTTATCACAAATATTCAAGACAAAAACTGTAACTCTATTCGTTCTTGGGTACATATCAAAATTCCGACCCGGGTAATTGAGTGGCCCTCCCCGAATTCGGGTACCTGTCGACTCGTCCGGGCCCTAATCACGAGCCAAGCGCCGGCAAATCAGATTGAGTCTTGACTTGACTCGACTTGTATGAGCCAACAGTCTTAAATTTACCACATCCAAAAAATTCGCCAGCTCAATATTATCCGAGCCCAGAAGGTCGAGATTTTGTTGATAACAAACTGGTGGTACAAAGGTTGTTTATCAGTCTGATGATAGAACTGGTTGGTTTCATTTGCATTACAAGGCCTGAAAACACGGCGAATTTTGGAATGCGGCGAAATACGGATGACGTAGATCTAGATGCTACCTTTTAAGACCAGCATTATTTTAAGATCACCATTATTTTTTGCAGGCACATATATAATGGTAAGATCCCGACATCAATCGATTTTGGTTGCCGTGGCAACTGAATTGGTCGTTTGGGGACACATTTTGCATTGAAAACAGCCTGTTTGAGACACATGGCTTGTGAACGCGCTACAGGCCGCAATTCTCACCCGATCACCATTATTTTTTGCAGGCACATATATTATGGTAAGATCCCGACACCAATCGATTTTGGTTGCCGTGGCAACTGAATTGGTCGTTTGGGGACACATTTTGCATTGAAATTAGCCTGTTTGAGACACATGGCTTGTGAACGCTCTACAGATGGCAATTTTTGACGAATCTCGATAATATTTGGAAGTGTTGTTGGGAAGGGCTGTCACACGAAACCAATCGTTTTTTAGAATGATCATATAAATATTAATATGTTAACAGCCTAACTTATTACAGAATTTTGAAATATCCATTTTGACATGTACGATCATTCCAATAGCCTGTACAGTGGAAGGTAATGACACTGGTTTCTTGTTCAGAATGGAGAACTGAAGTTTTCAGTGAAAACAGGACAATATTATTGAATAAGTTAACATTAGTTTTATTAGTTAAGTCTATTATTGTCCACAATAAAAATAGTTAAGACGAGAAACGTTTATTATTAAGCTCAACAAGGTAAAGGTTTTGTCCAGTACAAATTTCATGGGTGTAACTGAATAAGTTAACATTATTTTTAATAGTTAAGTCTATTATTGACCACAATAAAAATAGTTAAGACAAGAAATATTTATTATTAACCTCAACAAGGTAAATGTTTTGTCCAGTACAAATTTCATTGGTGTAACCGAATAAGTTAACATTATTTTCACTAGTTAAGTCTATTATTGACCACAATAAAAATAGTTAAGTCTATGATTGACCACAATAAAAATAGTTAAGATGAGAAATATTTATTATTAAGCTCAACAAGGTGAAAGTATGTCCAGTACAGATTTCATGGGTGTACTGAATAAGTTAACATTATTTTTACTAGTTTAGTCTATTATTGACCACAATAAAAATAGTTAAGACAAGAAATATTTATTATTGGGCTCAACAAGGTAAAGATTCTGTCCAGTAGACATTTTATGTCTGTAACCAAATAAGTTAACATTTTTTTTGCTAGTTAAGTCTATTATTGACCTCAATAAAAATAGTTAAGATGAGAAACAATTATTATTGAGCTCAACAAGGTTAAAGATTTGTCCAGTACAAATTTCAGTGGTGTAACCGAATAAGTTAACATTATTTTCACTAGTTAAGTCTATTATTGACCACAATAAAAATAGTTAAGTCTATTATTGACCACAATAAAAATAGTTAAGATGAGAAATATTTATTATTAAGCTCAACAAGGTGAAAGTATGTCCAGTACAGATTTCGTGGGTGTACTGAATTAGTTAACATTATTTTTACTAGTTTAGTCTATTATTGACCACAATAAAAATAGTTAAGACAAGAAATATTTATTATTGGGCTCAACAACGTAAAGATTCTGTCTAGTAGACATTTTATGTCTGTAACCAAATAAGTTAACATTTTTTTTGCTAGTTAAGTCTATTATTGACCTCAATAAAAATAGTTAAGATGAGAAACAATTATTATTGAGCTCAACAAGGTTAAGGTTTTGTCTGGTAGAAATTTCTGGGTGTAACCGAATAAGTTAACTTTATTTTTACATGTTAAGTCTATTATTGACCACAATGAAAATAGTTAAGACAAGAAATATTTATTATTGGGCTCAACAAGGTGAAGGCTTTGTCCAGTAGAGATTTTATGTTTGTGACCAAATAAGTTAACATTATTTTTTTGCTAGTTAAGTCTATTATTGATCACAATAGCTTTTTATGAAAACATTGATCAACTTTTACTTTGAATTTCAACTTGAGACCATGTTTGGCACAAATTATGAGTTAAAATATAACTTATGGTGAAAAATTCGATCTGGCTCCAATTTCGTCATCTTGAAATGCAGTTTTGGTCAACTTTTACTTTGAATTTCAACTTGAAAGCATGTTTGGCACATATCATAAGTCGAAATATAACTTATGGCGAAAAGTTCTATCTGGCTCCAATTTCATCATCTTGAAATGCAGTTTTGGTCAACTTTTACATTGAATTTCAACTTAATACCAAGTTTGGCACATATTATGAGTTGAAATATAACTCATGGCGAAAAGTTTGATCTGGGTCCAATTTCGTCATCTTGAAATGCAGTTTTGGTCAACTTTTACTTTGAATTTCAACTTGAAAGCATATTTGGCACATATTATGAGTCGAAATATAACTTATGGTGAAAAGTTCGATCTGGCTCCAATTTCGCCATCTTGAAATGCAGTTTTGGTCAACTTTTAGTTTGAATTTCAATTTGAAACCAAGTTGGGCAGGTATTATGAGTTAAAATATAACTTATGGCGAAAAGTTTGATCTGGCTCCAATTTTGTCATCTTGAAATGCAGTTTTGATTAACTTTTACTTTGAATTTCAACTTGAAATTATGTTTAGCCCATACATGTATTATGAATCGAAATATAACTTATGGTGAGAAGTTCAATCTAGCTCCAATTTCGTCATCTTGAAATGCATTTTTGGTCAAATTTTACTTTGAATTTCAACTTGGAACCAAGTTTGTAAAATATTCTGAGTTGAAATATAAATATGTGAAAAGATTGATCTATCTGTATTTTCGTTATTTTATCAAACATGTCGAATGGAAATTCATATAAAGAGATTTCAGTGGTGATTTTGAATTCGACCTTCAATAACCTCGGAAAATCAGTGCAGCAGTTTTGGTGGGGAAAAGAAAACAGTTGTGACTTGGGATTTAACATTTCTCTGGTAATCTTTTTTAGCCCTTGCTCTAGTTTTTCACACTTGACAGTGATATATTTGGGGCAACAGAGATGATAGGGCTACGGGGGATACACCCAAGCGGTCGTAGGCGACCGGAAGCGTCTAGTTCTATTTTCTAAACAGCACGAAACTGTCCAGTCACAACAGCCCTGCATCTGTCGTGCTTTGTTCTCCAGTCTTACTAACAATTATATCTTTGCAATATATGGTTCACAATCTTCATCACATGTGTCTTTCTTGCAATATTTGTTGATTTACATGGAAAATGAGGTAGGTGAATAGTGAGCGATCATAGGTTGAGACCAAACAATCCTGGTCAAGCCTTATTCGAGAACATAAGGTTTTTAATTGTATGTGCCCCGTAGCGTCTTCATTGAAATCGGCCATGAAAAGTAGTTTCGACGTGATCTGGCTCAGTGAGTGATACAGATAGGGGTATGCGGGGTGTGGCCGCCGCTGGGCACTGGCCTCCTGTTGATTGCAGTGGACCATTTCACAGGCACTGTTTCGGAAGTCTGAAAACGTAAACATTTTTGGACCAATCAGAAGGCGAGGGGCTTTGAATCAGTTTCAATCGTTTTGTGCATAATTTCAAAGGGTAATTGCGCACATAATACACCAAATTTACATCAAATAAGACTATAACTCGACTTGTATGGTAAATATATGATACAAACACAAATGAATCTGTAGAATGTCACGTTTCATCATACATTCCTTCATTCTCATCATTTTTCAGCATATAACCATGTCGCATGTCTGCTTGAGCGTGCACACGGCCGAGCGCGCTCGTGCAGCTAAAGACACTTTCGGAATCTCGTGTGTGGTTTTACGCTGCCATGGAAGCACATGTTTTGCCCTCAGTAGCCATTGGTCCATTTTGAATTAAGGAAAAAAAACGAGTAACGCCAGATATTCATGAGCTCCACGCCTCCACGGAGGCCCTGTGAAATGGTCCATTAGATGTGTGGCATATAATATTTTTTTTGTGTAACCAGCTAATTAATAGGCCAGCCATTGCCTGGTTGTGGCCATAACCTATGGTGAGCGATTCAAAGTTGGGTGATAATCACACTTTTTCGACTCCAGCAGCATTGTAGTCTACGTCAAGTTCATAGAGTGTGATAAATGTAGCCTAAGCAGCCTAGGCTTACATTCAAGTCGGCGTCAGTGTGGAATAATGAGACTGACGTACTACCAAACGAACTCGAGGTCAATACAGCCTTTAACATAATACTCAACCTAAAAAAACACCCAGCTTGGATACACACGATTTGACTAGGGCCTGAACGATTAGAAAAATGTGTAATCGATTAATCATGTCTTTGTAATCGTATCGAATGCGATTAATCGTTATTGTGGTCTCAGATATTAACAGTATATGTTTCTGATGAAAATTAAAGACGGCTATCACACTAATATTTTGCAGTTCACAAAATACTAAGTACACAAATACTAAGTACACTTCTGGTCAAACGTAACATTTCTTTTGATGTTGATGTCAGTTTTTATCTTTTCGTGATGTTTTTAAATGGGTAGATACACAGAAACGATTACCGATTTTCAAATTCTGTAATCGAATACATACTGTAATAGTGTCGTTATAGATTAATCTAATTAATCGTTCGAGCCCTACCGGTAGATTTGAAATACGATCAATGACTTTATATATGAATAAAACTCATTGAATATTTCAAGCTTGAAACCCATTGATTCCTCACCTCATAGGTGCATCCATTTTACCGGCAGTAATTGATTGATTGAATTTATTCAGGAACTATACATACATAGATGACATTACAGTTCGCTTGGTGGCGTCTTAACTCCAGAATCCTGAAGAAGAAGAAAACTGTTTGCGGATTTTTTGCTCATGGTTTACAAGGCCTGGTTGTTCGTGCTATTCTTTTCATTCTGTTAATTCTTGTAATATACTTGCTTGTTTGTTTGTCCTCATTCTTCCCGATAGGCTGATTCCTCAGCTCATAGGTGCATCCATTTTACCGGCAGTAATTGATTGATTGAATTTATTCAGGAACTATACATACATAGATGACATTACAGTTCGCTTGGTGGCGTCTTAACTCCAGAATCCTGAAGAAGAAGAAAACTGTTTGCGGATTTTTTGCTCATGGTTTACAAGGCCTGGTTGTTCGTGCTATTCTTTTCATTCTGTTAATTCTTGTAATATACTTGCTTGTTTGTTTGTCCTCATTCTTCCCGATAGGCAATAGCACCAAAAAACAGGCCTTCAAAGTTGATGTCCTCCTCCGTGACCGTGAGAGTCTGTGCTGATTATTGCCATGATGGGTTCTTTCTGTTTCAGATCCACCAAAAGCAACTATGGCTCTTGATTTGAACAAACTTTCGCTGTCACAACTCAAATTGGAACTCTCTCAAAAGGGGCTGGAAACTACAGGGAAAAAATCAGAGTTGGTGGAACGATTGAAGAAGGCCATAGAAAGTATGCATACTATGCATAGCACAGTTAAAATATTCAAATATTGATATAAAAGGTGAAAAATTTCTGAAATACAGCAGCACAAAATTTTGTAGCACAAAGTCTAATACAGCTAACATAAAAGTTTTCCTTTCCCAAATGACACTGATGTCAATATTATGATGATACTTATTTTCATCACAGATGCTCCAGTGAAAAGCGGAGATGAAGAAGAAGAATCTGAAACAGCCATGGAACAAGGTATTCAATACCGTAATGAATAAAAAAAATTGGCGTATTTGTTTATGTAATATCATCAAGTATAACATCAAGTCATCATAGCGGCTACAGTAACAAATATATACTGAACTTTACTGAAGTGTAAGTTTTCAGGTTACCGGACCTTTGGTCCGATAACCTATTGGCATGGCGTTGCGTCCGTCGTCCATCCGTCTAGCCGTCCCTCCGTCCGGCATTAACATTTTTATCTTTAAAGTTTACGATCGAATCTTTCTGAAATTTTGCACAAAAATGCCTAAAATATTTTGAGAAGGAAAAATGCTCAATTTTGGAATTTGACGGCCATTTTCTCAAAAACTGTCTGATCAGTTTAGAGTTTTTGGTTTCAAAAGATTCCCCTCACATACCTCTGTGATATGTATAAGTTTGGTTGCCCTAGATTCGCCGGTCTGCGTGTGGTGGCCATTTTGAATTTATGGCGGGTCGGCGAAAAAAAATTTTTTCACCCCAAATCGCATCCGTTTTGGGCCATTTCTAGGGCAAAAAAAATGTTCACCCTTTGAAAAATATTTTGGACTTTTTTCCTTCATAGTGGCAGCTGTCAGGACTGTACTCATAGAACGCTTGAAGATAGAGCTTAGAAATTGGCACTTTCAAATGGGAAGTCATATATGGCGACTTGTGTGGTGACCTTGAATTTGACCTTGGATGACCTTGAAAGGTCAAAACAGCCATTTTTGGGTCGAAAAATTCTCAAATTTGCACCTGGACTGTATTTTCTCAAAAAAAAGATTCCTCTTATATACCTCTGTGACGTGTATAAGTTTTGTTGCCCTTGAATCGCCGGTCTGCGTGTGGTGGCCATTTTGAATTTTTGACGAGTCGGCGAAAAAAAATTTTTCGCCCCAATTCGCATTACTATCCATTTTGGGCCATTTTTAGGCAAAACATTTTTTTCACCCTTTGAAAAAAATTTTGGACTCACAAAATTTTCGGCACTTTTTTCCTTCATAATGGGAGCTGTCAGGACTGTACTCATAGAACGCTTGAAGATAGAGCTTAGAAATTGGCACTTTTAAATGGGAAGTCATATATGGCGACTTGTGTGGTGACCTTGAATTTGACCTTCGATGACCTTGAAAGGTCAAAAAAGCCATTTTGGGGTAAAAAAAATGCCCAGATTTGCCTCTATAGATGAAATGCTTGCAGATAGAGCTCATGTTTGCATTATGAACATATAGGAAGACATATATGGCACAACTAATGATGACCTTGAACTTGACGTCAGATGACCTTGAGTGCCAAATGTCTGACTCAGAATGTGTAAATTGACCTGAGCGGCCTAAACTATTCCACCCAGATATATCTTTGTATTATGAACATATAGAATATCAAATGCCACACACATACATGTAATGGTGACATCGAAGTTCACACGGATGATCTTGATTGGTAAATCTCAAGGTCATATGTTCATACTGCGAACCTTGATTGGTAAATCTCAAGGTCTGTTACCTGCCAATGCTGCCATGGCCAAATCAAAATTGTCCGGTAACCTATCTTAGCCTCTGGGCTAATTGTATCCCCCGAACAAAGTTCGGCGGATACTATGGATTTACGATCGTCGCGCCACCGCCGCCGCGTCCGCAGACACTTTCTTGTGAACGCGCTACAGCTTACAAATCTGAACCGATTTTGATAATATTTTATATGGACATGACTTATGGTGAGATCTCAACACCTATCGATTTTGGTTGCCATAGTAACCAAAATAGCCGATTGGCGTAACATTTTGTGCTCAAATTAGCCTGTTTAACACACATGGGTTGTGAACGCTCTACGGGTGGGAGTTTTCGATGAATGATGATGAAATCGCACAGGCTCAATGAGAAAGACCATCACACGAAACCTATTGATTTTCAGAATGATCGAATAAATATTAATAAGTTTGAGAGGTTAACTTATTACAACAATTAAAATGCCTACTTTGACATGTGTGAACACTCCAATAACCTGTACTATGAAAGCAAATTGCACTGGATTCTTGTTCAGAATACAGAACTGATGTTTTTGGTGAAAACAGAACAATATTACTGAATAAGTTAACATTGGTTTTACTAGTTAAGTCTATTATTGACCACAATAAAAATAGTTAAGATGAGAAACATTTATTATTGAGCTCAACAAGGTAAAGGTTTTGTCCAGTAGAGATTTCACAGGTGTAACCAAATAAGTTAACATTATTTTCACTAGTTAAGTCTATTATTGACCACAATAAAAATAGTTAAGACAAGAAACATTTATTATTGGGCTCAACAAGGTAAAGCTTCTGTGCAGTAGAGATTTCATGGCTGTAGCCGAATAAGTTAACATCATTTTTACTAGTTAAGTCTATTAATGACCTCAAGAAAAATAGTTAAGATAAGAAACATTTATTATTGAGCTCAACAATTTAAAAGTTTTGTCCAGTAGAGATTTCATGGGTGTAACCGGATAAGTTAACATTATTTTTACCATTAAAGTCAATTTTTACTTTGAATTTCAACTTGAAACCAAGTTTGGCACATATTATGAATTAAGATATAATTTATGGTGAAAAAATCGATCTGGCTCCAATTTCGTCATCGTGAAATGCAGTTTTGGTAAACTTTTACTTGAGTTTCAGCTCGAAACCAAGTTTGGCACATAATTATTATGAATTAAAATTTAAATTATGGTGAAAAGTTTGATCTGGCTCCTATTTCGTCATCTTGAAATGTAGTTTTGGTCAACTTTTACTTTGAATTTCAACTTGGAACCAAGTTTGGCATATAGTATGAGTTGAAATATAACTTATGGTGAAAAGTTCGATCTGGCTCCAATTTAGTCATCTCGAAATGCAGTTTTTGTCAACTTTTGCTTGAATTTCAACTTGGAACCAAGTTTGTCAAATATTCTGAGTTGAAGTATAACTTTGGGTGAAAACTTTTATCTGGCTGTAATTTCGTTATTTTATTGAACATGTCGAAATGGAAATTCGTATGCAGTGATTTTAGTGGTGATCTTGAATTCAACCTTCAATAAGCTTGAAAGGTTTCACACTCACAATGTACATCAGTGATATATTTGGGGCAACAGGGATGATAGGGCTACGGGGGATACACCCAAGCGGTCGTAGGCGACCGGAAGCGTCTAGTTTTACACATGTGTTTTCCATCTGACAATCTATTCGCCACCTTTTTGCCAGATTCTGACGTAAAACTGGAAGAGAAAGACGAGGAATGGAGTAAGTTGTGTTTAAAGTACTAGTAAAGTGAAAATATGATGTTTTGTTATATGAAAGATCTCATTGATCTGAGCAAAATGGTCTTTACCTCATATCAATATCTCTATCCGTTCAAAAGTTACAGCCATTTGAAACTGCCATTCCGGCACTACATCACAGAAGCCACTTGAAAAGTCCTAGCAACTCATTAATATGCAAATTAGATGCTAATGAGAATTCATGACGTCACGAGGGGAACAAATTTTAATTAGGATATTTCAAGCCATGATATAATGATTCTTATTGAAGGTTCTGACGATCTGACTAGTGCATATTATTATGTACCATACATAGTCAATATCCGCACAAACTGTACTGTTGCTATGGTTACCAGTCGTTCCCTATAGCCGTAGTTACCCATGGTTGCCATGGCCATTAACTGCCAAGTCAGTCTATCCACAGACTTTCTGTCGATTATTTATGAAATAAATTATTATAGATCTCAAGTTGGCACATTTTTATTTGTGCATACTCTGTTCCAAGTGGGTTTCTGGCCCTAGCAACCATGGTTGCTATGGGCCATACCAGGTCACTGGTTACCCTGACAACAACAGAAAAAGTGAAAACACTGATTATTCATATTAAAATTTGTATATAATAAGTTTTGATGGATAATCATAACATTAAATGAATGAAAAATACATATCAAAGTACCTAATTAAAACAACTTCCCCCGATGACGTCATGAATACCTCATTTGCATACTAATTAGCTAAATTGTTTTGAAAAAGCAAATTTGCCGATTTCAGTCTTTAAAGTGCTATAACTTTTGAACGGATTGTGATATTTACATGCCGTAAAAACCATTTTGCTCAGATCAATGAGATCTTTAATATAAATTCACATCATATTTTCACTATACTAGTACTTTAATAGCGTAATGTAACTGGGATAGTTGGGTAGTTATTGAGAGTGAAGTACTGGTCAATATTACTGTACAGATGTGTGCAGATGATGTAACCTGACCTATGGCTAACTTCGCAGAATATTGTAAACCATTAACCTGTTTTTCTTTACAGAGCCTAAAAGATGGTTCCATGTGTCTGCAGGAAAAAAATATCGTAAGTGTTTGAATATTGGTTTCTGATTATATTTTTTTCGATCAAAATTGCTTTCTTTCATGAGAAACACCTGTTGACCAATGGAATCTATGATTTTTTCCTGCAGCCAACTTGTTTAGGGACTACGAAGTTTATCAGAGAATGTCTATCAAAAGGAAGAAGAAAGGTAACTATTACTATACAGTTAGCTTCAACAGCAAAAGTAAGTTCTACGATTATGCTTTTTTGTATGCAACACACAAATGGTAAATTTGTCAATCATTGCTTTGTTTCTCAGATATCCAGAGAGTGGTGATTGACCACAGAATACGGGCGTTTCCAGTGTCACCAGAGGACTTGAACAACCCAGAGCTGCGGGAGATCTTGAAGCTGTGCTCCACTTCCACGCTGAGTTTTGTCACTGTACCGAATCAGGAGGACGGGGACCGCGAACTCGTCGGGTAAGTTCTAGAAGATCACATTTCACAATCTGAATGTAGGTAGGAAAGAAGATGCATCCCTAGAGCTTCACGGTGGAGTTTGTCATTGTGGGTGTTTGTGTGTATGTTTTCAGTGGCATTTGTTGTATTGGTCAAAGTCTGTGATTTTGTTCAAAGTGCAAAATCCGCCAAGTTGGAAGGCAGCAAACATCAATGGGTTTACAGTATTCATAATTGTTGTAATTGGCTGATAAACGGTTGCAGACTTCTACAGCTGAACTTTGCCAAGAAATCAGATGCCCTTGGAAGTCTAGATACAATGAAAAACCTGAAGGAGGGGATAAAAGTGCATCACCCTTCCCTCGATATCTCTTTCTGTAAGTCTTATAACAATCTTTTAGCACAAGCACTCAATTGTGATCAAATGTCTAAATTTTTCGCAAATTTTCAGTATTTCTTCCAGTGCATAATCATATTGCAAAATTTTATCTTGGCTTTTTTGCAGCTGACTATCAGAGTGATTGGAATTTTGCCCACCAAGGTATGAAATATGTTTGTAGAATTGTTTGCAATTAGGTATCACAAGATTTCTGTATTGTGTTCCATATACCAATACCTGTACATTCAGTATCAATTATGGCTTATGTTCAGGGGAGCGAGAATCTGCAGACAACTTCTTGATGCTGTTACCGAGAATTCCCGAAAGCATGAGCGAGTCCGACTTGTGGAACCTTCTGCCACGCGCCCGTGAAATATATGTCTGTCCCAAACGTACTGGAGTGTCAGTCACCATCAATGGCAAGGAACAAAAGAAAGACCAACCCGCGTAAGTATCGCTCACTGCTCCAGACATCTACAAAATTTACATCAAGAGCTATCATGTCCGAGAATATATCCGTACCATTTCTACAGGGCTACCCATGTTATATTGTAAACACGGCCTACTCTGTGACGTATCTAATAATGATTTAATCTGGTGCCACAGCTACGCGTACGTCCAGTACCCGCGGCAGGCGGTGTTCAAGGAAGACATGGATCACACGGCACAGATCAAACCCACAGAGGACATGAAGAACATGTGTATGCTGCCTCTGTCCAAGCTGCTTGAGGAAGGTCTGAGTCTTTTGTTAGGCTGCAAATGTATTTGTATACACTTGCTCAAATTCATTGAGACAACAAGTCAAGTTTAATATCAATATTAAACATTATGATGATCCATACTACAATGATGAAACTGGCTTTATCTTTGTTCAATCAAATATCTTAGATTTGTTCATGAAGTTATATGTCATGTTGGGATACAGACAGACTACAAGACTTCTGTCAGACAGGGGGAAGGGGGCTGGGGGTGTCCCCAAAGAACTGATTTTGCTACATATCATGCAATTAGTGACCTAATATATGACCAAACATTTAGGTCCTTGCATATATAACTTGAGGTGTCAGTTTGTTGTAAGCAGCATCTGATGCCTGAATATACTAGTAGTCTAGGAGTGGAAATTATGAAAAGAAGCAGAATGACTGATGTATTCATGAATCGTCGGTAAAATACACAGCAGAACAGTGGCAGGAGTTTTACCAGATTCCTGCTCAGTTGATGCGAGTTGAATTGGCGGATAAGTGTGTGCATTTTGTACTCCGTTCAGAGCTCAAGATCGAAGCCAAAAAGAAAGCCGCCCTGCAGGCTAAACAGTCTGGTAATGCTGCTGAAAAATCTGGAAGTCCAGACAAAAAAGTGACAACAGCTGCCACTAAATCTGTCAACAAAGCCAAGAAAACTTTAGGCTATGTGTCGACACCAAAAGGAGTACAGTCCAGGAGTGCCAATCTTGCAAACAGGAACAGACAAAATCGACCGGCCTTTGGCGGTCAGCGAAGGTAAACAAACAAACAAGCATGTTTTATGAACATGCAAGACATCAAAGACCAGTTTGTTTTGAAATAAATCTGTAGGGGTAATCTTGTTACATGCTCAGAAGTTGTGTTCTGTGGGACACTACTTTATGAGACTGGAAAACAGATATACTGAATCTATACATATAGACTCGTATATAGTTTCATAGATCACCCATAAAATAGGTGTACAAAGGTATTTATGTCTTTGTTCATCATATGTATAAATAAATTTCAAGTTGCTAGATTAGCTACAGTGTTGATGTGATATTTTATATAAATACATGAATTCATCAGTGTTCATAGTCACAGGGTTGACAAAACCAACGAATGACACATTGTTTGCATGCATGTTTTGTCTGTTTGCAGTGGCTTCCAGCCGCCAATGGGTCGTGGGAGGGGTCGGCCCGGGAGTGCTCCACTGGAAAGCGTCCTGAGTCAGTTGGAAAGTGAGGCAGCTATGCGAGGACCAGCTGAGGCTACAGGTATCCGACTCCTCGGTCAACTCGTGTCAGAATTCCAGGGCGACGCCGGGGCATACGACGGTGGTCAGGCCTGGGGTGGTGACCAGGGTTACGGTCAGCAGCAGTTCAACGACCAGCAGGGATATGGGAACCAGGGACGATTCAACCAACAGAGTTACGGTAACCAAGGACGATTTAACCAGCAGCAGGGCTATGGTAACCAAGGAAGTTTCAATCAACAGGCCCAGAATCAAGCTCAGTTGCGTCGGTAAGATTTCATTTTGGTCTTTGCTTTCGTGTTTGGTCAGTTAAAACAAGGCGGCTTAAATAGTTTTGTGACATTCTGCTAATCATTTAATTAAGTTTTGGCTTATAATTTTCCTTTTGCACTTGTTCAAAAGCACTATTCATTTGCCTGAATCGTGTTCACAATAGGAGGTTCAGGCCTGCTGAGAGTGCCAAAATTTTGTAAACCACTTCTCCATGACCAGATCCAAACCCAATTCCAATCTAAAATGTTAAAAACCTGTGATTATCTCATTCCCAAGAGACATAAGAACCTCCGTTTGTGTACATTTACAACACAGTTCTCCAAAACGAACCCTTTCACCTAGTGCTGCGATGGCCAATAACATGGAAGGGAAGCGAATGAGACCCGGCAACTACCAGCAACAAAACCAAGGTTATGGTAACCAAGGCTACAGGAACCAGGGTTATGGCGGTGGCTATTTAGAAGAGGACTTCAGTCCCAGGGGCAACATGAGGCAAGTCATTACTAGTGTTCGTGAATGGCATGAGTACCTGATTCACTGTGCAAACATTTGTGGTGCCTAATGTTTGTGTGGGATTATGTATTGTTTACAGGGGCATCGTGGGCCAAGAACAGCCGATGCGTCCTCGAGGTCGAGGGAGAGGGTACGCCCCGGCTCCTCACTATGAGGAGGAGTTCAGCTATGGTGGAGATGGATACGGCTTTCAGTCTCAAGGCAGATACTGATGAGTGACAGAACTTACACATCATTCGGACTTTGTTTGTTGATGAGAATCTTCTTGATTATAAATCATGGTGTTCAGAATGGGCTTCTTGCTTGAGGAATAAATATTTTTTGTACTGAATGTATATGTGCATAGGTTTTAATTTGTTAGTTGAATGCATACACATGGAACCAATTATCAGTACTATATCCCATATAAATGATTTTGATACTTCGATTGTTAGACAACACTCTTATGTTTTTTGTCAAATTCAGTTGTCATTAATCATGGTCATGTGTCAATATGTGAATGTACACTATGTGAATGTACATATATGGTTATTATTGTGCATGAATAAATATGTTAAAGTAACATCTGGTGTTGTGGTGTTGAGCACATGCCATTATGTACTTGTGCATTTCAACTTCTACATCAAATATACTGTCACTAGTGGAATCAACACAAAATTTATTCAATAAAATGTTTCAGGAACAAGAATAATATGTACATCATACTTTATTAGAGCGAGGACAAAAAAATTGCAGGTGTGGGCTGCATATATTGAAGCAAAACTGCATACGAGACATGTTCACTACAATTTTTGAGATTTATATAATGATGCTGTCAATGTACGGAAATCAAAAGTCGAGTCACATGAATTTTATCTTGATTACAGCATTGGTAACAACTTTTAGTCAAAATCACGATGTCCATGACCTTGTGTAAAATTCCTTTTTAGAGTATTGGTAAGGTACATGTATCTGTATTCAACTACAGTACATGAGGCCCATATTGTGACCTGTACATTAGTAAGTATACACCAGATGTTGCTCTGCATTCAGAATTTCTTGTACTCCTTTCAATTAGTTCTTGTACAAATAAAATACTGTACAAGATCTTCTGAAAATTATCTGCCCTTTATCAAAATATACAACTTTCATATCAAGCTAAGCTTTTGCCTCAAGTTCTTCCACTGCAACTTTCAGAGCATTCAGAATATCAAGACCATTTGACCAAGGTACAACTTTACCCGTTAGTTTCTGCTTCGTTTCATCACAGTCTAGCTTCTGAATAAGGGTAAAGCCAACTCGAGGTAACACTAAGTCATGTGGTTGTTTCAGTCGAAGAGATGGACACAAATCATTTGCACCATCGCCAGCATATGCCACAATATCATACAAAACTCCCTTCTGCTGCTGCTGTTCGATATGTGACTCGAGAATGTGACCTTTGCACAAATTCACAGTGCTCAAATCACACCAGTCCTGAGTGTGGTAATATTCGAGCTTTAATATGCCTTCCTCATTGAAATATGCTGGGTTTGTGTATACGGAATCAACAACTTGATCCAAGTTTGCCGCCTTCATGATGGTATCAATAAAGAGAGAATTCGAATCAGAGATGATAATCACATCGAACATCTCACAAGAGAGATAATGGAACAGTTCCTTCATCCCATGGACTAGTGGTATCTCTTTCATACAAGCGAACACATCTTCTGGTGTTGTGCTGTTCTCGTGCAGATATTGGAATATAGCAGCCATGTAGTCCGTCCACCCTGTCCGGCTGTACAGCGATGTTATCTGATTTGGTAATTTTCCTCCAGGTGCAAGCTTACGGACGTACAGGTCACTGTTGTCATCAATAATTGTGTGGTCAAAGTCGAAAGCTACAAGACACTTCATTGCTGAAAAAACAGATGTCGGTGATTAGACATTTCAGGAAGTACAATGTTGACATTCGTTGTTAAAAGATATTTGACGAATACGTACGACGCGACATAGTCTGTGGAGCCGTCAGTTCATTTACACTAAAATTGTAGACAAATGAATATATAAAATTGTATCTGTTCATGAAACAACATACTTTGCAAACTCGGGAAGATTTGTCTAAACAAGTATTTCCGGTTTATGAACTCATACAAAACACAGTCCACCAAAATATTATAGGTTGTTCATTGTATCGGTTTGGAGAATTGTGCAAAAGGAGGTTCAGCGAAGAAGTGAGGATGGTACAGTGGGATGCGTGTCCCACTATAACATGGCCAACGGGACCGCTTTCTGCGCGCGCGCGATAGCTGAGGGATCATTCATTTTCTAATTAGAATCATTGAAACGACGGGCTTCCGACTGGAGAAGATGGCAAAATATACAGAGTGATCCGTGAATCTAATACACAAATTGTCAGAAACAAAAGGTAATTACATACAAAAGAGCTCAGTAGATTGAGGTATCATGTGTGAGCAATAGAACACATTTTTCTCCACTAAGGGCTATGAATTTAAGAACAACTTTATGTAAAATTTTTGTCAGACAAGTCGGGCGATATTGAAGGAATCTTACATAGACTCTATCAGGATATTTTTCTGCACCTGACATACAAGTTTATAATCTCTAGTATATGAGCTTTTGCTAGTGGGACCAGCCTCACAAAGTGAGCTTTGTCTTAGTGGGACCCCCCTCACAAAGTGAGCCTTGTCCTAGTGGGACCGGCCTCACAAAGTAAGCCTTGTCCTAGTGGGACCGGCCTCACAAAGTGAGCCTTGCCCTAGTGGGACCAGCCTCACAAAGTGAGCCTTGTCCTAGTGGGACCGCCCTCGCAAATGAGCCTAGCTTGTCTTAGTGGGACCGGCCTCACAAAGTGAGCCTTGTCCTAGTGGGACCGGCCTCACAAAGTGAGCTTTGTCCTAGTGGGACCGCCCTCACAAAGTGAGCCTTGTCCTAGTGGGACCGCCCTCACAAAGTGAGCCTTGTCCTAGTGGGACCGGCCTCACAAAGTGAGCCTTGTCCCAGTAGGACCGGCCTCACAAAGTGAGCCTTGTCCTAGTGGGACCGGCCTCACAAAGTGAGCCATGTCCTAGTGGGACCAGCCTCACAGAGTGAGCCTTGTCCTAGTGGGACCAGGCTCACAAAGTGAGCCTTGTCCTAGTGGGACCAGCCTCACAAGGTGAGCCATGTCCTAGTGGGACCAGCCTAACAAAGTGAGCCGTGTACAGTGGGACCGGCCTCACAAAGTGAGCCATGTTCTAGTGGGACCAGCCTCACAAACTGAGCCGTGTTCTAGTGGGACCAGCCTCACAAGGCGAGCCATGTTCTAGTGGGACCAGCCTCACAAAGTGAGCCATGTACAGTGGGACCGGCCTCACAAAGTCAGCGATGTTCTAGTGGGACCAGTCTCACAAAGTCAGCCGTGTACAGTGGGACCAGCCTTACAAACTGAGCCGTGTTCTAGTGGGACCAGCCTCACTAAGTGAGCCTTGTCCTAGTGGGACCGGCCTCACAAGGTGAGCCATGTCCTAGTGGGACCAGCCTCACAAAGTGAGCCGTGTACAGTGGGACCAGCCTCACAAAGTGAGCCATGTTCTAGTGGGACCAGCCTCACAAAGTGAGCCGTGTACAGTGGGACCAGCCTCACAAAGTGAGCCGTGTTCTAGTGGGACCAGCCTCACAAAGTGAGCCGTGTACAGTGGGACCAGCCTCACAAAGTGAGCCATGTCCTAGTGGGACCAGCCTCACAAAGTGAGCCGTGTACAGTGGGACCGGCCTCACAAAGTGAGCCATGTTCTAGTGGGACCAGCCTCACAAACTGAGCCGTGTTCTAGTGGGACCAGCCTCACTAAGTGAGCCTTGTCCTAGTGGGACTGGCCTCAGAAGGTGAGCCATGTCCTAGTGGGACCAGCCTCACAAAGTGAGCCGTGTACAGTGGGATCAGCCTCACAAGGTGAGCCATGTCCTAGTGGGACCAGCCTCACAAAGTGAGCCATGTACAGTGGGACCAGCCTCACAAAGTGAGCCATGTACAGTGGGACCGGCCTCACAGAGTCAGCGATGTTCTAGTGGGACCAGTCTCACAAAGTGAGCCGTGTACAGTGGGACCAGCCTCACTAAGTGAGCCATGTCCTAGTGGGACCAGCCTCACAAAGTGAGCCTTGTTCTAGTGGGACCGATCTCACAAAGTGAGCTTGGGTTAGTGGGACCGGCCTCACAAAGTGAGCCTGGTCCTAGTGGGACCAGCCTCACAAAAAGAGCTTAGGTTAGTCGGACCGGCCTTACAAAAAGAGCTTAGGTTAGTCGGACCGGCCTTACAAAGTGAGCTTAGGTTAGTTGGACCGGCCTTACAAAAAGAGCTTAGGTTAGTCGGACCGGCCTTACAAAAAGAGCTTAGGTTAGTCGGACCGGCCTTACAAAGTGAGCTTAGGTTAGTCGGACCGGCCTTACAAAGTGAGCTTGTGCTAGTGGGACCAGCCAGTGAAATTCGAAATGACTACAAAAACAAGATTAAAAACATATCGTTTATATATTTCATGCCAATAGCAGTAAAAAGTCATGGCATTTCCAACATTCTCTTTCAGCATTGATGGAAATAGCATTGGCGGTCACTATGAATGAGTGAGCGAATTAGTGGCCCAATTCCCAGTGATCATGCAGCCCACCCGCGCGACCACTACCTGTACCAGCCTTCACTTCCATCAGCCCTTGCCAGACGAGCGATATGTTGGCATGTCGCCTGCCCCCGGTGTTGCTGAACATTGACATGGGTGACTTCCAGGTGGTCCCCTCGAAACACACCAGGAAACGGACAGATTGCCACAACTGTGGAGTGTTTGCTCTCAAGGTATACTAAGTGAGAATGATATATTTTGTAATACTATTTCTTGCAAATATTTTCCCATTGTACCATACATGCTGAATGGTATAATTGTGCTGTAAACTTTAAGTGCTTATGCAAATATCACCTGCATTTAAATTAGACATTGTACATTGAGGCTCATAAAGAAAACAAACTAATAGCATGTGTCAGCAAGTGTTTTATATTTTCTTGTTATTTTGTTACTTTTTAGCTCCTGCACGACAGATTGTCAACAAATCGCCTGGAAATGTCATCCCCTAACTACACAAGACGTGTGATTGCTAGGACATTGTATGAAAAAGCTGGTATGTTGAATTTGAATTTTTGTCTCCTGCTTCACTGCATGTCTCTGTGTTTGTTATTGATAACAGACAGAAAAATGTCATGTCATAAAATATATACTAAGTTACTATACAAATATTACAAGAGTGATATAATAATACCCCAAGTTTGGTGTGATTTATCAATTTCTCTTCCTTATTATGCCATGCATTTTTCGTTAAATTTTTTTTGGTAAAATTATGCTATTGTGCATGTATTATTTTCACTGAGGCAGATGATTTATTCATACTACATTTTGCCAGATGTCCGAGTTTTGTATGTGGTGTGGCCTTGGAGATGAAGAATCTATGCTGGTATGATTACATGTACAGAGTTTTTACCTATCCCAAACCCAGAGTTTTTTACGTCATTTTCGGCGTATTCTGCAAAACGTTACTATTGACCAAAGAGAAGTTTTCTGACGTAATTTTTGAAACTCGGACAACTTCTGGGGGCATTTGGGATAGGTCAAATGTAATCTTCACTGAAGTTTAATTGTTCAAGTCTATAAAGAAATCATTTAACAATAATTGAATAAAAACCGGTCAGCTTACATATTTGCTAAACTTTGCATATTTTTGCAAAACATACATTTGCTAATTGTACACATTCCTATTTTCCCAGATGCAGTGTGTAAAGTGTTGTGCACCATTTCATGGACGATGTACACCATCAGAAAAACGTCCATGGGGGATCTGTTTCATATGGAAACTGTAATTGTATCCCCCGAACAAAGTTTGGCGTATACTACTGATTTGCAGTCGTCACGCTGCTGTAAACTGAAAACACTTTCTTGTGAGCGCTATACAGGTCACATTTCTAATCCAATTTTGATAATTATTTACACTATCACCTGTTATGGTAAGGTCATGACACCTATCGATTTTGTTTGCCATAACAACCAAAGTGACCAATTGGGGACTCATTTTGTGATGAAATCAGTCCATTCAACACACATATGGCTTGTGAGTGCTCTAGGGGTGGCAATTTTACAGCCATCGCCGCGATATCGAAGAGGAATGTTGATTTGTTTTACAAAAAAGATTTCATGAATATCAATAGGTTAACGGGTAATCTTATTACAACAATATGAAACCTCCAGATTGAGGTTCGAGATATTCTATTTCGTTGTAATTTGAAAACAAATTATCCTGAAGGTGTGTATATGTGTAGAGTTGATGGTTTGTGCAAAACAGATTATTATTACTGAATAAGTTAACATGATTTTCACGGTTTAAGTCTGAATACGTGTGATAAGTAAACGAACAGTTGGAAATTTTTTAAGATAGATGTTTGTATAACAGCACAATGGCATGTGTAACATGAGACAGTTAGTGTATATTGTGAACTTACACAAAAAATTGCATTTGGAAATTGATATGTGCAAACTCTGATATTTTATTGTTCAGAAATGAGTATATGTTTGCAGTTTAATTAGGATATTTCTTGATTATTAAACACGGTGCATAATGTGCAGCAACCTGTTTTTATTGTTTCATGGTAAATAAGCTGTAATGAAGATATCTCTGTTACCTTACTTGTATACCAATAGGCAGTGTGTGTGTGAGATTGAAACAATATTCGCATTCATATTTGTCAGAATATAATTGCTATTGCATGTATACAGTGTTCAGTGTGTCATGAAGTATCTCTCACTTTGTATCCATTTATGTCACCTACATTCTTGTGATGTTTATAGAATAGAAAAACCCAGATATGATATGTTACCTACTTTATACACTCTTATAATTCATCATAATTGTACAAGATTCATGCTATCATAATTTTAATCAATCATGTCTACTATTTTTGCTCAAACATCCTGAAATATGACATTATTTGTGCATGTTCCATGGTAGAAATAATAAAATAGTATTTTATTGAATCACAATACAAAAGTCACCAAGAAATTACATCAATATCAATTAAATTCACACTCGATTATATCAATACAAGTATATTTGTGAACTAGCTTACCTGGAACTGCCATGATATTCCCTTTTGAGGTGCACATATTGTAAATTCTTCCAAACATATATCCATAATGAACATCACTGAAGGGATATTCCACTATTGTTACACCATTTTGGTACCTTTGGTTTACCACATTGTTCTTTTGCTGAACTGACAGAAATAGCTGCTTAAGTCGAATTATACTGATGCATGGAATGTTAAAGCATCCCTCTTTATGTTAACATTTCAAATCATTATCATAGCAAGTCATGTCACTTGTGTCTTCACAAATGTCTTCGTCGGAGTAACCGATGCATATAAGCTAGAAGTAATTTTGAACTTTGCTTTATAACCAATGCATTTTCAATAACTTAATACTTGTCAGTGTGAAATTCCATATATATTTTTTCCTTGTCCAATTTACATACATACATACATTTACATGTATGACTATATGCGTAAAAATGCTACCTGGCAGTAGAAATGCAATAAACAATTTGTTTTATACTATTTGGTTCATTGCAATAATTGAGGTGCATCATATTTAATCAATACCCCCACTAGGACTCCCACTACGAGGAGGCTCACTTTGTGAGGCTGGTCAAACTAGGACAAGGCTCACTTTGTGAGGCCGGTCCCACTAGGACAAGGCTCTCTCAGTGAGGCTGGTCCCACTAGGACATGGCTCACTTAGTGAGGCCGGTCCCACTGTACACGGCTCACTTTGTGAGGCTGGTCCCACTAGGACATGGCTCACTTAGTGAGGCCGGTCCCACTGTACACGGCTCACTTAGTGAGGCTGGTCCCACTAGGACAAGGCTCACTTTGTGAGGCCGGTCCCACTAGGACAAGGCTCACTTAGTGAGGCTGGTCCCACTAGGACATGGCTCACTTTGTGAGGCTGGTCCCACTAGGACATGGCTCACCTTGTGAGGCTGGTCCCACTGTACACGGCTCACTTTGTGAGGCTGGTCCCACTAGGACATGGCTCACCTTGTGGGGCTGGTCCCACTGTACACGGCTCACTTTGTGAGGCTGGTCCCACTAGAACACGGCTCAGTTTGTGAGGCTGGTCCCACTAGGACATGGCTCACCTTGTGAGGCTGGTCCCACTGTACACGGCTCACTTTGTGAGGCTGGTCCCACTAGAACATGGCTCACCTTGTGAGGCTGGTCCCACTGTACACGGCTCACTTTGTGAGGCTGGTCCCACTAGAACACGGCTCACTTTGTGAGGCTGGTCCCACTAGAACACGGCTCACTTTGTGAGGCTGGTCCCACTAGGACATGGCTCACTTAGTGAGGCCGGTCCCACTGTACACGGCTCACTTAGTGAGGCTGGTCCCACTAGGACAAGGCTCACTTTGTGAGGCCGGTCCCACTAGGACAAGGCTCACTTAGTGAGGCTGGTCCCACTAGGACATGGCTCACTTTGTGAGGCTGGTCCCACTAGGACATGGCTCACCTTGTGAGGCTGGTCCCACTGTACACGGCTCACTTTGTGAGGCTGGTCCCACTAGGACATGGCTCACCTTGTGGGGCTGGTCCCACTGTACACGGCTCACTTTGTGAGGCTGGTCCCACTAGAACACGGCTCAGTTTGTGAGGCTGGTCCCACTAGGACATGGCTCACCTTGTGAGGCTGGTCCCACTGTACACGGCTCACTTTGTGAGGCTGGTCCCACTAGAACATGGCTCACCTTGTGAGGCTGGTCCCACTGTACACGGCTCACTTTGTGAGGCTGGTCCCACTAGAACACGGCTCACTTTGTGAGGCTGGTCCCACTAGAACACGGCTCAGTTTGTGAGGCTGGTCCCACTAGGACATGGCTCACTTTGTGAGGCCGTTCCCACTGTACACGGCTCACTTTGTGAGGCTGGTCCTACTAGGACATGGCTCACTTTGTGAGGCTGGTCCCACTGTACACGGCTCACTTTGAGCCTAGGCTGGTCCCACTGTACACGGCTCACTTTGTGAGGCTGGTCCCACTAGAACACGGCTCACTTTGTGAGGCCGGTCCCACTAGGACAAGGCTCACTTAGTGAGGCTGGTCCCACTAGGACAAGGCTCACTTAGTGAGGCTGGTCCCACTAGGACATGGCTCACTTGGTGAGGCCGGTCCCACTGTACACGGCTCACTTTGTGAGGCTGGTCCCACTAGGACATGGCTCACTTTGTGAGGCTGGTCCCACTGTACACGGCTCACTTTGTGAGGCTGGTCCCACTGTACACGGCTCACTTTGTGAGGCTGGTCCCACTAGAACACGGCTCACTTTGTGAGGCCGGTCCCACTAGGACAAGGCTCACTTAGTGAGGCTGGTCCCACTAGGACATGGCTCACTTGGTGAGGCCGGTCCCACTGTACACGGCTCACTTTGTGAGGCTGGTCCCACTAGGACATGGCTCACTTTGTGAGGCTGGTCCCACTGTACACGGCTCACTTTGTGAGGCTGGTCCCACTGTACACGGCTCACTTTGTGAGGCTGGTCCCACTAGAACATGGCTCACTTTGTGAGGCCGGTCCCACTGTACATGGCTCACTTTGTGAGGCTGGGCCCACTAGCACACTTTGCGGGACATCGATAATTAATGATCGCTCCCTGTCTGACAGAAGGCGGTCCCACTGTGATGTGCTAGTGGGACCACCGTGTCCCACTATACCATCCTCACTTCTTCGCTGAACCCCCCTCTCGAATTGTGAGCCGAAATATAACCAGACTCGTCATATAAATCCATCGTGGTATTAAAAAAACAAACTGTCATACTATGACGATTGTAAAAATACATGCTGTTTCTCGATAAGTTATTGTTAATTTCCTCTAAAAAAAATCAAACTTCATACCAAGTTGTTTGTTGAGGAGCCTGTTGTGAGAATGCCAAGAGCTGCTATTTAAAATTAACTTTCTGTATACCTGAAAACTTCGAATTACACATTGAACGTATGAAAATAATGTAGGTGCAGGTGCCAGACCTATTACAGTGGATTGAATTTCACAGTCATTTTTCTCACAGAAATTTTAAGTCTAGAAATAAATTGACTTCAATAAAATCAAGATTTCATGTTCCTCTGATAAATTATTCATTGTTTTTGTCCATTTATGGCAGCTGTGTTTGCGAAAATGAGACATGAAAGTAAGTCCACTGTAATAGGACACCACTGTAATAGGTCTGGCACCTGTATGTGTTATAAACATACAGCTCTACATAACGACAAATCATAATATGTAAGGCACCTTTTTTGTGAAGTTGACCTCAGATTACCAGGAATCCATGAATCAAGGATATGTCCAATCAATACTCATAAATTGGTCGATTATAATGGATATTAAGTGCTTGCAGATAATGCTTCCTTGAAATCAGGAGTATATCTATTTAGGGACTTGCATAGGGACCTAGAGTAGCGAGCTTCAGGTATGAAGGGGTGGGTTTGTATTTTGACCATCTACAAATTCATATACTCTTTTTGTGATCCTGAACTTTACCGGATATGAGTGCTCAAAATCAAGATTATGTCATGGACAGAAAAAAAGACCTAAGGATGGACAAAACCTTAGGTAATAGAGCTTATATATTTTTGAATACTTTGGTCACATGTAATTCCCTAATTGTGAGTGTTTAAAATCAGAGTGAGTTATGATTATATTTGCTAGAAATGTTGTCTTGCAAGATGCTTTTTGGTACATTTCCAACGAGCAAATCAGAACCTTTAATTGGAAACAGTTACATTTTCCAGAATATTCAGCACAGAACCACAAATTTATAGCTATATCACAACATATAAATTTTATTTCATCAGTTTGTTAGTCTATACATTGCGATGAAACAGATACTCTGCTGTTTGGTGTTCTTGCGAAGTAATCCATCAGTAACGGCCGCCACGTGGATCCTGTAAGAGATGGGAAAAAATTGTGAAACAGAATATACAGAAAGAGAGAATGTTCCAGTTACACATAGAACTAGACGTCAAGGCCTAAAGATGCCTTGGAGGCATTTCGGTGTGATGACTAATTTATAATATATACTAGATATCGACGAAAATGAAAAATGTCGACTCAGCAAAAAAAATTTAAGAAAATGGCCGTCAAAGTCCCAAAAAAAAGAATTCTGACAAAGCCATAAATCTGCCGAAATGCCTTAATAACGATATACATTGAGTTTGATGAAGTATAAAATACTAACATCGTATGGGTCCCTCTGTCTGTGCTCACTGTAACTTAATGCTCGTGAGCCTTCCACACCTTTCTCCTTCAGTGTTTGTGACGCCCTATGAACCAACACATAAACATTGCATTTTGAGTTTTGAATGATTCTTGAACAAACAATACCACCGCATTATACACCTGGAGGTGCCTGTCTCACAGTAAATTCTGACCTTGCTATCCTGGCTGCTATATTGAGTGAACTGAGGAGGTCATCATCAGAAAGTTTCCTCCTCTCCTTGACCGGTTGCTCTTCTCTCCTCCTGTATGCATCTGAAGTTCCAGCTCCATAAGCTCGGGCACGTTCATGCAGGTCAGTGTAGTCGCCTTGACCCCGGTCCCGTCTCTCATAGTCATAAGACTCCAGCCTATCTCTGTCATCACGAGAACGCTTCCCATAGAGAATGTCGCGTTCACCAGGTGAATAAGGGCGTTTTGGTGGACTGGAACATACAAGAAACATTTTCCAGATGATAGACCCCAAAGGAATACTCATATCAATACCGGACTGTTTTACGGGCGAAAAACTGACCGTGATTCACGAGAGCTGTGCCCCTCATCAGATCTTGACTGTGCTCCCTCTAGAATGCTGAGCAGAGCCCTGGCCGAGTCTGCAGAGTCTTGGCCTCCCTTTACGTGTGTCAGAAGATCGCCCAGGACCTTCAGACCTCGATCCCGGGCAATAGGGTCATCAGTTGCCTTGGAGACACGTTCCCTTTCTGAGGACAGCCTTGGCGGCGGTGGAGGCAGGCTCTCTCTCATGCGATCCAGTCGTTCCTTCCTGGCGAGTCTGCGATGGAGAAGCTCCTCTTCCTCTCGAGACACACGTCCAGTCTCTCGAGGGCTCCTCAGCGGGGGATCCAAGGCGGGTCTCTTGGCTGGTGGAAGGTCCATGTGGCTCGGCCGGACAGAGTGATGGGGTTGAGGTAGGGGAGCGGGGGGCACAGGGGGTGGTGGCATGGAGGGAGGAGGCATACCCAGGCCTCCTATCGGGGTCTCCATCAGTGGCGGAGGGGCGAGCGGGCGCTGAGCTGGTCCAGGGAAAGGCTGAGGAACTACCATCGGGCCCGGCACTTGCATTTGCTGTGGCATTGGCTGCATTGGTGGCGGAATGGCCATTCCACCCATATGGGGGGCCATTTGGGGGCTGTGAATATGAATACATGTTGAACAAAGTGAGTACCAGTAGTGTGCACAGAAATATGTGTTGCCAAATTTTTATCATCTTGTTGCTATTATATTTAATGTGAATTGTGAGTGAGATTGGTTCTGGCGATATTGCACTGGCCAAAACTCATCAATATTACCAGTAATTTGTATGTACTAAAAACGTTCCATGTTTTATGTTGTGCTCATTCATTTCGATACAGCCTCACAAGATTGGCATCTGCAGATCGAAATTGTGCAACATAAAACATAGTATTGTGTAGTATAGTGTTAATATCTGTGTACCATATTACCCAAGTACATGTATGTTTGGTGTCATATCCTGACGACAAAATTTGATACAAGGTATCTAAACTAATTATTATGTACACATCAGTTTTTCCCCAATAGCATCTCTCATGGTCAGATATATGCATTACCACCCTCCCGCCTGAAACTATAACGATGATAGTTTTGAATCAGCTTGCTGTTTTAACCATATCATATTATAAACATCCTCCGACATTTAGGATCAACAGTTTCCATTACCACAAACCAGTGCTTTATTATCTGTCAAAACATGGAAATTCTTTTGAGATGGAGTACATGAGAATCGCAGAAGCCTTGTTGAGTCAACAGAATACTGGGAAAATTGTGTTCTCAAATATTCTGTTACTTTCCGTAATAGCTTCTAGATTGACATGTGATCATTGTCTGATCATTCTGCCAGACGCAACCAAAGAACTTCTAGCATATGACTGAAATGAAAAGACATAGCCATGTACTTCGAGTTGAGTCCCACAGAAGGATTCGATTCTGTGTTTGCAACTGTTCAGTACAGTACTGCTACCATGGTAACCAGTTACCTCGGCTGCATCTGCTGGTAGGCCGACATCTGGTGCATTTGTTGTTGCTGCTGCTGTTGTTGTTGTTGTTGTTGTTGTTGTTGTTGTTGTTGGAATTGCACTTCAATCATGCGCTGTTGCTGGATATCCTGCACTTTCTGCCGAATCTGGTGGTCGACAAGGGTCTGTATTTGCGGCTTCGGCTGATTCATGACCCTCGGTGGCGGCACTCCTTGGGCCTGTGGGCCCCAGCGTGACTTGGCCTTCTGATGTTGCTGCTGTTGAAAATTTTGCTGTTGCTGCGGCTTCTGTTGAGATTTCTGCTGCTGTTTTTGTTGTTGTTTTTGGTGTTGCTGCTGTTGCTGTTTCTGTTGTTGTTTTTGTTGCTGCTGCTGTTGCTGTTTTTGTTGCTGTTGTTGTTTTTGTTGCTGTTGTTGTTTTTGTTGCTGTTTCTGTTGCTGTTGTTGTTTCTGTTTTTGCTGTTGTTGCTGTTTCTGAGGTTGCTGACCCTTTTTCTTATTCGGATTTTGTGTCGGGTTTTGCTGTGCTTCACTCAAGGTCGTCATGAAAGCTCGAACGTCTGTGTACAGCTTTTTGCGAAGGTTCTTCTCCATGTGATGAATGGTTTTATTATCCACAAGTTTCTGGACGAGGCTGTCTACCATTTCCGGAGTTGGATTTGATGACACTGAAATAGCTGCAAGGCATGACTCACATCACTGAACATAGAATGTCATAATAACAAAGGGCTGTAAGTTTGACAAGAATCAAAATTTATGTCAATTTATCTAGCTTTCTATGATACTCATCAAAATTTCAGCCCTGTGAATGGCCAATTATTCCTTAATGAATCCAAATTGTGTGTACTTTCATGTACAAACATGAACGCACAGAACACAACATGGATCGGAGGAACATTATTAGCAAAAAGACATGAGCCTATGTGTTTAGGCCACGTTCAAAATAGTGATGAAGACATTATAGATACAAGACGTATCTCACATATCAACATTATGACAGTCATGCAGACCATAAAGGTATCATAACATACATTTAGTTAGTGTTATCAGGCCAATCCCAAGTGAACATTCGGACTGTGCTGTCTTTGACAAAGTGTTGTCATTGGTTAAAATTACACTTTTCCAACTGGACAGATGTGAAACACATTGACCCAGAGAAACCCCCAATGGATTGACCTAGAGACCCCCAATGGATTGACCCAGAAAACCCAGAGACCCCCAATGGATTGACCCAGAAAACCCCAATGTATTGACCCAGAAAACCCCAATTGATTGACCCAAAGACCCCCAATGTATTGACCCAGAAAACCCCGATGGATTGACCTGGACACCCCCAATGGATTGACCCAGAGCAGAAACCCATCTCTTATGGGTTTCTGCCCAGAGACATACCAATGGATTGACCCAAAGACCCCCAATGGATTGACTCAGACAACCCCAATGGATTGACCCAAAGACCCCCAATGGATTAACCCAAAGACCCCCAATAGATTGACCCTGAGAACCCCAATGGATTGACCCAAAGACCCCCAATGGATTGACCCAAAGACCCCCAATGGATTAACCCAAAGACCCCCAATGGATTGATCCAGAGACTCCCAATGGATTGACCCAGAAAACCCCAATGGATTGACCCAAAGACCCCCAATGGATTGACCCAGAGAGCCCCAATGGATTGACCTGGACACCCCCAATGGATCAATCCAGAGACCCCCAATGGATTGACGCAAAGACCCCCAATGGATTGACCCAGAGATCCCCAATGGATTGACCCAAAGACCCCCAATGGATTGACCCGAACACCCCAAAATGCAAAACTGAATTTTTCCAGTGCTATATCAATCGTGTTTATGAATGGCCATGTCAAGCTTAAACTGAGGAAAAGAAGACGAAACCATGAGGGAATATTTGGCAGGAATGCCCCAGTAACAGAGTGTCTGTATAGTAGCAAACCCACAGAAGTATCGATCGAGCTATAGCTCATTACATGTATACCAACATGAATGTGGTACAACATAACAAACCATCTTTGGCTGTGGTGGGCTTAGGGCCTCGGCCTTGTTTCGATGCAAATGGTCCATCTGCAAGGAGAAAGAATTTGGGTATATTTATATAATGCTCAATATTCAGGCTTCATTACCGGTATAATATTCAATCACCACTAGTGATACATGTGCCTTGGGCATCTCGTCAAACTGATTAGGTAAGGTTGTTTCAAATGCTTCAGGACAGCACATGACAAAGTGTAGGCCACCAGACATGATCATGGTGTGGGCCAGACATGGTAAAATACCAGTTACTCCTCGCCTTGCGAGGCCTGGTATCAAGCCTTGGCAGTGAGATGCGATAACACAGAATGCTACAGATTCATTCTACGCAGAAGAATACATATACCGGTAAGTAACAGAGTTGTGTGTACTTGATGGTATTTGAGATATCCAATGGAAGCAAGAGATTTGTGAGACATTTTGTAAGTGTACCATCTCAGCATCAGTTTGTAACACAGACAGGGCATTACTCACTCACTCAACAGGTAAATTGTCAGTGGACAGCTCAAAACTGTCCTAGGTTCTGTGGAGCGATCAACATAAAAGTTTCCCTCAACAAAAGAGTCACTCAGAGAGAGGATCACCAAATCAAAGGCAAGGTGACTTCTTGTCAGTTGTGCCCTGGTCCAGTAATAGCTGGCAATCTCCAAGACAGCTATCCTGGCAGGAAGCTGATGCCGATGACCTGAAGATAAGCCTTACAGTGTGGACTTAGTCCTCTGAAAAGGTCAACTAACCTAAATTTGTCCAGGAAGTTTCAAAGACAAAGTTTTGAGCCAGAAGGCTGCAAAACGATAAAGTTAGTATTCCATTCAAAGGCACTTCACACTTTAACCCGGGACCTAATGATGTACCTAAGCAGCCACACTCAAAGCATACAACCAGTAGCAATTCAATCCTGGGTGGAGTTAAGACACTTTAGTGGTAAATGCCTTGCCTAAGGGCACTGCTGAAAAACACAGCAGTCCAGCCCGAGACTCGAACCCAAGACCTTTGGATTATTATACAGCACCTTATCCATTGTGCTACCCATCGACTCGTAATCTCCATGACAGCTATGCTGGCAGAAAGCTGATGGCAATGATCTGTAAGTAAGACTAAGTCAACTAACCTAAGATTGTCCAAGAACTTTCAGACAATGTTCTGAGCAAGAAGGCTGCAAAACGATATCCACATTCTTGAACAAGATTTGGTCACTTTAGTCTTGATTATATTTACGCCACGAGGTTCAAGTTCTGGATGAACGTCTTCTGAGACCATTTGACCTCAGGGAATGACTCTTGGCATAACAGGCACTAAAAAGGATGATCCAATGCTCCTGGAGAGGACACATGGAGTTCCTTCAAAGCTGTACTTGGATGGTGTCTGATTTACAGGCAAGAGCACCACTTGAGCACAGCTGGAATACGCTTTAGAAGAATCTTCGTGAACGCAAAGTTCTGGCAGTGAAGAAAATTGAAATAGCTACTGAGCAGGTGTCCTTAGCTTGGAATCTAAATCATACTAGTTTTGTAAGCACCACACAACCTGTGGAAATATTTAAAAGACACCATCTGTGAAAAGTCACCAATGACCCTTCACTGCCTGGCGAAGAACATAGCAAACAGAAATAATACCATCAGAAATATGTAATTCTGATGAAATTCATAAAATACATTGCATTTACTGGTAATGCAAAGGTCGCGTTTAATAAATTTCACTCAAGTTCCCACGGCAAAACTACAGTGGTAATTTGCAAGCAGTGGCAAGGGTTCAACCACGAACAGTGACACATATATACATGAAAGCGGTACCCCAAATACATCTATTTCTGATGCTGTAGACATCAGCTTTACCTTTATCTTTGAGTAGCGACAAAGGTATCGCCGTCAAGTGATACATTCCAGGTGGCTTCTCTTGCAACCCCAGATCGTCTAATGCCTTTGTGCTAATCTTCTTGTTTGGAAAGATTATATATGCTGAACTGCAAATGCAAAATGCATTTATACTACATTTGTAATTAATACTAGCGTGGCTATTGTTGCACACTTAGAAATTGGTTTTTCTTTAATTTATCTTGATGACTATCATCCTACAAAGATCCCAAGGCTGTGGCCCTTTCATAAAACTGTACCAAGGCTGTTGCCCAATGACAGATCCATGTTCTGTGACTGCAGGTTTTGGGGGAATGACGTAGATCTCCCAAGCCGTAGGGAACATCTTCCACAGCAAGTCCTCGCTCGTGTTGTCAGGGATACGAGGGAGTAACAGAATACTGTCATTTCGGTCATCTGCCGTCTCTGCGTCAAAGTCAGATATGACATAATGAGTAATTACCAGTATTCAAGCATGGTTTTTACATGTTTAGGTTAGGGGATGGTAAAATAGATGTAGAGCAGTTTTTTTACTCACTTCTGGACTCGCTATGAAAATCTTGGCGGAATTTGTCTGAAAGTCAAATATGTCGGTTACATATAACATCCCACGTCGTCTTGATTGTATACTTTTATATGTTTGTAATAGGGTCTGTAAGTCCCGTGCCGCCACGCTGTGATTCTGGCGACCAACAAACATACACCTATTGTGTTATCCGAGTAATTTGAGTTCTAAATGGAGTACATGTATTACTACTGAACAAAAGGACAAATACTGGGTGTATGTTAGTTTGTCTCCAGAATCACACCGAGATGGCAGGTGACTTACAGGCCCTATTCAAGAAAACTTGAATAAAGTTTACCATCTATTTTCTCATCGCTGACAATTGCAACCGTCAAGTCTGGGAACGCCTCCAAAATCCTGCTTTTCATTACAGCTGCATCACTTTTTTTATTGAGATATGCTATGATATACCTACAATTAAAATATACTCATGTTAGATTCAAACTAGACGTCAAGGCCTAAAGATGCCTTGGAGGCATTTCGGTGTGATGATTAATTTACAATATATACTAGATATCGACGAAAAAGAAAAATGCCGACTCGGCAAAAAAATTTCGGGTCAAGGTCAAAGTTCATCCATAATACCAATTAGACATGTTTGTCCAGGGCGACGAGTCCAAAAATAACGTCCGTTTCGCTCTACGAAGCATCGTTTCCGAGATATCGACGAAAACGAGAAATGCCGACTCGGCAAAAAAATTTCGGGTCAAGGACAAAGTTCATCCATAATACCCGTTAGACATGTTTGTCTAGGGCGACGAGTCCGAAAATAACGTCCGTTTCGCTCTACAACACACCGTTTCCAAGATATCGACGAAACTGAAAAATGCCGACTCGGCCAAAAAATTTCGGGTCAAGGTCAAAGTTCATCCATAATACCCTTAAGACATGTTTGTCTAGGGCGACGAGTCCGAAAATAACGTCCGTTTCGCTCTACGAAGCACCGTTTCCGAGATATTGACGAAAACGAAAAATGCTGACTCGGCAAAAAAATTTCGGGTCAAGGTCAAAGTTCATCCATAATACCCTTTAGACATGTTTGTCTAGGGCGACGAGTCCGAAAATAACGTCCGTTTCGCTCTACGAAGCACCGTTTCCGAGATATCGCCGAAAACGAAAAATGCCGACTCGGCAAAAAAATTTCGGGTCAAGGTCAAAGTTCATCCATAATACCCCTTAGGCATGTTTGTCTAGGGCGACGAGTCCGAAAATAACGTCCGTTTCGCTCTACAACACACCGTTTCCGAGATATCGACGAAAACGAAAAATGCCGACTCGGCAAAAAATTTTCGGGTCAAGGTCAAAGTTCATCCATAATACCCCTTAGACATGTTTGTCTAGGGCGACGAGTCCGAAAATAACGTCTGTTTCGCTCTACAACACACCGTTTCCGAGATATCGACGAAAACGAAAAATGCCGACTCGGCAAAAAAATTTCGGGTCAAGGTCAAAGTTCATCAATAATACCCCTTAGACATGTTAGTCTAGGGCGACGAGTCTGAAAATAACGTCCGTTTCGCTCTACGACGCACCGTTTCCGAGATATCGACGAAAACGAAAAATGCCGACTCGGCAAAAAAAAATTGGGTCAAGGTCAATCTTCATCCATAATACCCCTTAGACATGATTGTCTAGGGCGACGATTCTGAAAATAACGTCCGTTTCGCTCTACGAAGCACCGTTTCCGAGATATCGACGAAAACGAAAAATGCCGACTCGGCAAAAAAATTTCGGGTCAAGGTCAAAGTTCATCCATAATGCCATCTAGACATGTTAGTCTAGGGCGACGAGTCCGAAAATAACGTCCGTTTCGCTCTACGACGCACCGTTTCCGAGATATCGACGAAAACGAAAAATGCCGACTCGGCAAAAAAATTCAAGGTCAAGGTCAAAGTTCATCCATAATACCCTTTAGACATGTTTGTCTAGGGCGACAAGTCCGAAAATAACGTCCGTTTCGCTCTACGACACACCGTTTCCGAGATATCGACGAAAACGAAAAATGCCGACTCGGCAAAAAAATTTCGGGTCAAGGTCAAAGTTCATCCATAATACCCCTTAGACATGTTTGTCTAGGGCGACGAGTCCAAAAATAACGTCCGTTTCGCTCTACGACGCACCGTTTCCGAGATATGCAGGATGCCTCATGGATGACTCAGCAAAAAATTATTTTGACCTCTAGGTCAAAGGTCGTTTGACGTATCGATCCCAAAATCAATAGGGTTCTTCCCTGTTGATATATAAACCTCCGTGCAAAATTCTGCAACTATTGCCTGAATATTTTTCGAGTTATCGTCCGGAAACCAAGTTTCAAGATCAGCCTCGATTTCATCCTCAAGGACCTCACGGACCTCGGAGCCGGATCAAAAAAAATAATACACCCTAGAGATGTTTGTCTAGGGCGACGAGTCCGAAAATAACGTCCGTTTCGCTCTACGACGCACGGTTTCTGAGATATGCAGGAAGCCTCAAGGATGAATCAGCAAAAAATTATTTCGACCTCTAGGTCAAAGGTCGTTTGACGGATCGATCCCAAAATCAATAGGGTTCTTCCCTGGTGACATATGAACCTCCACGCAGAGTTCTGCAACTATTGCGTAAATATTTTTCCAGTTATCGTCCGGAAACCAAGTCTCAAAATTAGCCTTGATTTCATCCTCACGGACCTCACGGACCTCGGATCCGGCTCAAAAAGAATAGGGTTCTTCCACATATCATTTCTGACTTGTGGTGAAAATTTGACGAGGATCCATCAAGGCAATCTAAAGTTATCGTCCGGAAACCAAAAGTGGCGGAAGAAGAAAAAAAAGAAAAAAAAAAAAAAAAAAAAAATTCTGCTAAAAACATAAAGGCATTTCTGCCGAAATGCCTTAATTAGATCTACCCTTCAAACGCAATCAGGATTTAGACTCTGAACATCTTTAGAGACACAATCATTGGTCTGGCTTCAAAAAATCAGGCATTGCAACACATAATTGTGCATAATTTATGGAAAACAGCTTCGAATAGCAGTGTTTAGTATGAATCTTGTTGAGTTGGTAAGTGATCAAATGACAAACCCTTTCTGGACAATTGAATTGTCTGGTGCCAAAGCCTTGGTGTAATTCAGCTGGTAATTATGGCACAGTGACAGCAGGCTTTTGAAGATTTCATGTGATACATGTTCGTGTTCCACAGGACAAATTTTTATTTTGTGATTCATTTTCTCATTAGCTACTGCTTGGCACGTCACACCTGTGAAACAGAATAGCAATGAAGTTATAGCTTCCAAGGCAGGGACAGAAAGGAAAGCAGGCCACTGTAGTTTAGAGGATTCCAGCATATACCTGATGTGTTACTTCTGTATCCCTTCCCAAGAATATTTTGAATGCACACCAAGTCCTTATTCAGCTGGTAGATTCCTGCACAGAAAACAAAGAATTCGGGTCTGCACTTATCAAAACAATCATCAAACCATCCGTCCAGGCAGAAAATTCTTGAAATAACGCGCCAAAATCTGAATTTGTTGAATTCTGTACAGAGGACATGACCTAAATGCGTTTGGTGCATGCTGCAGACATAGCTGAGGTCCTGTAAAAAGGCATCAGAGTGGAGACTATCAATAATCTCTCACCTTGGTTTGGATTCTCTATGAGTGTAACCCAACTCTTCTTTTTAGCTGCAACAGACACAAACCGATAACGGTGACAAAAGGGATTTGTTTTTAGAAAAATTAAATAAACAGTCTAAGGAATAGTGATCATGATCTAATACAAAGACTGAAAACATGAAAGAATCCTAAGCAAAATCACTACATGTACTGTGTAGTAAAAACCTGGAGCTGCAGGCTTCTGTTTGCTGACACCTTGCTGAGCTTTCCCACCCAGGGCAACTTTCTTTGCTGGGAAAAGTACAATAAGTTATCAATTTCTATGGCTAGGTTATCAGTTTCAATTATAAACATCATATATACATTGAATAACTCTTCACATGTGTAAATAAGTATTTCATAATGTACTTGTAATCATGTGTTTATATCATAATGTACATGAAATAACCATACAACAAACCTGGTGTGGTTTTTCCAGTTTTGTCACTGCTGTTAACATCTTTCTTCATTGTTGGTTTGGTTTTGGCTGAATATGAATTCAACACACATCATTATCAAAATGTAGATTTTCACATACGAGTCAATTTAAAGACTAGACGTCAAGACCTAAAGATGCCTTGGAGGCATTTCGGTGATTAATTTATAATATATACTAGATATCGACGAGAAAGAAAAATGCCGACTCGGCAAAAAAAATTCGGGTCAAGGTCAAAGTTCATCCATAATACCAATTAGACATGTTTGTCTAGGGCGACGAGTCCGAAAATAACGTCCGCTTCGCTCTACGAAGCATCGTTTCCGAGATATCGACGAAAACGAGAAATGCCGACTCGGCAAAAAAATTTCGGGTCAAGGACAACCATTAGACATGTTTGTCTAGGGCGACGAGTCCGAAAATAACGTCCGTTTCGCTCTACGAAGCACCGTTTCCGAGATATTGATGAAAACGAAAAATGCTGACTCGGCAAAAAAATGTCGGGTCAAGGTCAAAGTTCATCCATAATACCCTTTAGACATGTTTGTCTAGGGCGCTCTACGAAGCACCATTTCCGAGATATCGTCGAAAACGAAAAATGCCGACTCGGCAAAAAAATTTCGGGTCAAGGTCAAAGTTCATCCATAATACCCCTTAGGCATGTTTGTCTACGGCGACGAGTCCGAAAATAACGTCCGTTTCGCTCTACGACACACCGTTCCCGTGATATCGATGAAAACGAAAAATGCCGACTCGGCAAAAAAATTTCGGGTCAAGGTCAAAGTTCATCCATAATACCCCTCAGACATGTTTGTCTAGGGCGACGAGTCCGAAAATAACGTCCGTTTCGCTCTACGACACACCGTTTCCGAGATATCGACGAAAACGAAAAATGCCGACTCGGCAAAAAATTTTCGGGTCAAGGTCAAAGTTCATCAATAATACCCCTTAGACATGTTTGTCTAGGGCGACGAGTCTGAAAATAACGTCCGTTTTGCTCTACGACACACCGTTTCCGAAATATCGACGAAAACGAAAAATGCCGACTCGGCAAAAAAATTTCGGGTCAAGGTCAAAGCTATCAATAATACCCCTTAGACATGTTAGTCTACGGCGACGAGTCTGAAAATAACGTCCGTTTCGCTCTACGACGCACCGTTTCCGAGATATCGACGAAAACGAAAAATGCCGACTCGGCAAAAAAAAATTGGGTCAAGGTCAATCTTCATTCATAATACCCCTTAGACATGTTTGTCTAGGGCGACGATTCCGAAAATAACGTCCGTTTCGCTCTACGAAGCACCATTTCCGAGATATCGACGAAAACGAAAAATGCCGACTCGGCAAAAAAATTTCGGGTCAAGGTCAAAGTCCATCCATAATACCATCTAGACATGTTAGTCTAGGGCGACGAGTCCGAAAATAACGTCCGTTTCGCTCTACGACGCACCGTTTCCGAGATATCGACGAAAACGAAAAATGCCGACTCGGCAAAAAAATTCAAGGTCAAGGTCAAAGTTCATCCATAATACCCTTTAGACATGTTTGTCTAGGGCGACAAGTCCGATAATAACGTTCGTTTCGCTCTACGAAGCACCGTTTCCGAGATATCGACGAAAACGAAAAATGCCGACTCGGCAAAAAAAATTTCGGGTCAAGGTCAAAGTTCATCCATAATACCCCTTAGACATGTTTGTCTAGGGCGACGAGTCCGAAAATAACGTCCGTTTCGCTCTACGACGCACCGTTTCCGAGATATCGACGAAAACGAAAAATGCCGACTCGGCAAAAAAATTCAAGGTCAAGGTCAAAGTTCATCCATAATACCCCTTAGACATGTTTGTCTAGGGCGACGAGTCCGAAAATAATGTCCGTTTCGCTCTACGACGCACCGTTTCCGAGATATGCAGGATGCCTCATGGATGACTCAGCAAAAAATTATTTTGACCTCTAGGTCAAAGGTCGTTTGACGTATCGATCCCAAAATCAATAGGGTTCTTCCCTGTTGATATATAAACCTCCGTGCAAAATTCTGCAACTATTGCCTGAATATTTTTTGAGTTATCGTCCGGAATCAGTCTCGATTTCATCCTCAAGGACCTCACGGACCTCGGAGCCGGATCAAAAAAAATAATACACCCTAGAGATGTTTGTCTAGGGCGACGAGTCCGAAAATAACGTCCGTTTCGCCCTACGACGCACGGTTCCTGAGATATGCAGGAAGCCTCAAGGATGAATCAGCAAAAAACTAGATATCGACGAAAATGAAAAATGTGGACAAATTTCGGGTCAAGGTCAAAGTTCATCCATAATACCCGCTAGACATGTTTGTCTAGGGCGACGAGTCCGAAAATACCATCCGTTTCGCTCTACGACGCACCGTTTCCGAGATATCGACGAAAACAAAAACTGCCGACTCGGCAAAAAAATTTCGGGTCAAGGTCAAAGTTAATCCATAATACCCCTTAGACATGTTTGTCTAGGGCGACGAGTCCGAAAGTAACGTCCGTTTCGCTCTACGACGCACCGTTTCCGAGATATCGACGAAAACGAAAAATGCCGACTCGGCAAAAAAATTTCGGGTCAAGGTCAAAGTTCATCAATAATTCCCCTTAGACATGTTTGTCTAGTGCGACGAGTCCGAAAATAACGTCCGTTTCGCTCTACGACGCACCGTTTCCGAGATATCGACGAAAACGAAAAATGCCGACTCGGCAAAAAAATTTCGAGTCAAGGTCAATGTTCATCCATAATACCCCTTAGACATGTTTGTCTAGTGCGACGAGTCCGAAAATAACGTCCGTTTCGCTCTACGACGCACCGTTTCCGAGATATCGACGAAAACGAAAAATGCCGACTCGGCAAAAAAATTTCGGGTCAAGGTCAAAGTTCATCCATAATACCCCTTAGACATGTTTGTCTAGTGCGACGAGTCCGAAAATAACGTCCGTTTCGCTCTACGACGCACCGTTTCCGAGATATCGACGAAAACGAAAAATGCCGACTCGGCAAAAAAATTTCGGGTCAAGGTCAAAGTTCATCAATAATACCCCTTAGACATGTTTGTCTAGTGCGACGAGTCCGAAAATAACGTTCGTTTCGCTCTACGACGCACCGTTTCCGAGATAACGACGAAAACGAAAAATGCCGACTCGGCAAAAAAATTTCGGGTCAAGGTCAAAGTTCATCAATAATTCCCCGTAGACATGTTTGTCTAGTGCGACGAGTCCGAAAATAACGTCCGTTTCGCTCTACGACGCACCGTTTCCGAGATATCGACGGAAACGAAAAATGCCGACTCGGCAAAAAAATTTCGGGTCAAGGTCAAAGTTCATCCATAATACCCCTTAGACATGTTTGTCTAGTGCGACGAGTCCGAAAATAACGTCCGTTTCGCTCTACGACGCACCGTTTCCGAGATATCGACGAAAACGAAAAATGCCGACTCGGCAAAAAAATTTCGGGTCAAGGTCAAAGTTCATCCATAATACCCCTTAGACATGTTTGTCTAGTGCGACGAGTCCGAAAATAACGTCCGTTTCGCTCTACGACGCACCGTTTCCGAGATATCGACGAAAACGAAAAATGCCGACTCGGCAAAAAAATTTCGGGTCAAGGTCAAAGTTCATCCATAATACCCCTTAGACATGTTTGTCTAGTGCGACGAGTCCGAAAATAACCTCCGTTTCGCTCTACGACGCACCGTTTCCGAGATATCGACGAAAACGAAAAATGCCGACTCGGCAAAAAAATTTCGGGTCAAGGTCAAAGTTCATCCATAATACCCCTTAGACATGTTTGTCTAGGGCGACGAGTCCGAAAATAACGTCCGTTTCGCTCTACGACGCACCGTTTCCGAGATATGCAGGATGAATCAAGGATGACTCAGCAAAAAATTATTTCGACCTCTAGGTCAAAGGTCGTTTGAGGTATCGATCCCAAAATCAATAGGGTTCTTCCCTGGTGATATATAAACCTCCGTGCAAAATTCTGCAACTATTGCCTGAATATTTTTTGAGTTATCGTCCGGAAACCAAGTTCCTCGATTTCATCCTCACGGACCTCACGGACCTCGGAGCCGGATCAAAAAAAAAAGTACACCCTAGAGATGTTTGTCTAGGGCGACGAGTCCGAAAATAACGTCCGTTTCGCTCTACGACGCACGGTTTCCGAGATATGCAGGAAGCCTCAAGGATGAATCAGCAAAAAATTATTTTGACCTCTAGGTCAAAGGTCGTTTGACGGATCGATCCCAAAATCAATAGGGTTCTTCCCTGGTGGCATATGAACCTCCATGCAGAGTTCTGCAACTATTGCATAAATATTTTTCCAGTTATCGTCCGGAAACCAAGTCTTAAAATTAGCCTTGATTTCATCCTCACGGACCTCACGGACCTCCGATCCGGCTCAAAAAGAATAGGGTTCTTCCTCATATCATTTCTGACTTGCGGTGAAAATTTGACAAGGATCCGTCAAGGCAATCTAAAGTTATCGTCCGGAAACCAAAAGTGGCGGAAGAAGAAAAAAAAAAAAAAAAAAAAAAAAAATTCTGCTAAAACCATAAAGGCATTTCTGCCGAAATGCCTTAATTATCGTCTTGAATAATTTTTGGTGTTCGAATTATTAGAGTGTTCAAACTAATTGAATAATTATGGTAGGGTTGATATGAGTAATTGATGATAAAGGGATTTTCATTTATGCTAGTGGGCATTCGACTAAACATCTTAGGTCCTGACACCATTGAAAACTACTTATTGATCAGCAGTTTGAATTCCCAAAACATTTCCGATGGATTTCCTGAATCCCTAATTACCATGGTTACATAATGTACATGTATGTCCAATTTTTGACAGCATGATGAAGACATAATTTAGAACATCCCAATACTATCTGTCTGACAAATGTTGACAGAACACACCAGCAATATCTTCCTTCTGTTCAGGCTGTTTGTCTGTCTCACTGTCTGCTGTCCGCTCTTTTGCACTCACTACATTATTGTCAGCCTCCAGTTTCTCCACTTCGAGTTTTGTTGCAGTATTTCCTGAAATGTGAAAGTTATTGTACTGCAAACAAACATAAATGCCAGACTCAATATTGAGTCTGGCATTTATGTTTGTGAGACTGCTATACCACCCAAGTGACAATGGGTGTATCAAGTTGTGTATACTCACTTAATTCCTTCAATCGATCCAATGCCATTTTAACATTGGTAGGTGCTGAAAAACAAATCATAAATTCATCAAATACACTTCAGTTCTGAAACTCATTCATCATTGAAACTGTCTCATACCCCACATCACAGGACTTACATTTCACATCTTCTGACTCGGCCTGATTGTTATCTGCCTCCTGAGTTTCAAAGATGTTCTCTTCAGCTTTCTCAGCTTCAACAATGTTTTCACTTTGTTTTTCAGAAATATTCTCTTTCTTTTCTTGATTTGTGTTGTCATCAGTCTGTTCTTCAACATTTTCCGAAGAATTTGCATTGTCGCCTTGAAACTCATTTTCAGCCTGGGTCTCAACAATATTTTCTTCTGTTTTTTCTGTCTCAGCATCATTTTCACTCTGAGTTTCAAAGATGTTCTCCGACTGTTCCTCTTCCACATCGTCTTCCTTCTGGTCTTGAGCACTGTTTTCAAATTCATTTGATTCCCCTCCTTCGTTCTCTTCCGCAGCATGTCCCTCAAAAATATTGACCTCTGTGCTGATGTCTCCTTCCTGATCTTGTTCATCCTCCATTGATTGAGCTGTGTCACGCTCCTCAGTGCCTAGGTCCTCAAATGAGCCAGTCCCTCCCAATGCCTCTGTCACTGCCACTGCTACTGAGTCAACCCCTGACTGCTCCTCCATGGCCTCAGATTCCGCCACTTCTTCTTCTTCGGCAGGCTCATCCATTGTCTCATCTGCTTCCTTCTCAACTACTGGAACCTCCTCATCTGGTTTCTCCTGGTCCACATTCTGTTCCTCTGCATCAGTAGCATCTTGCCCATTACCTGCTGTATCAGCATTCACAGCAGCATCACTCGAGTCAGCAGGCGCATCCTTCGGCCCATCAAACAAGCTCCAATCATCAGTTGGAGAATCCTCCTCAGTCATTTGCTTTTCTGTAAAAAATATCATTTATCAAAACCAATCAGTTACTTTATTGGTGCTTTTTCATTTGGTAGCAAATTGGAGGTATCCGAGTTTAAAGTGTTTGAGCGAAAGAAGTTATGATAGAATTTCATGTCATGATACACCCACACAATCAATCATGTTAACATTATGTACCTGAGTTAGCTTTCAGCCTCTCCAGCAATTCCGATTTCTTCCCAGACTGATCCAAACCTTTTTCACCCAGTTCAGCCTTCAGTTGTTTGACTGTCCATTTACTGTAATCTTCCGCCATCGTGCTCCTTGTCAAACAATAGATCACACATGTTCAGAAATTAAAATAAGAATATGGGATATGGTCAGTGGAAGAGATTTCGTTTTGTTGACAAGTTTTGCCCGGACATAAGTGTCACCAACTTACAGTCATATTTTTTTACTCAATAATCGAGTATTGACAAATAGCCCAATTCCAGGTATTTATCTTTATGTCAAAGATTGTTTGTGGGTATTGTTTTCGTCCTGACATAGCGCTGGTCGCGACAATCATGATGGAATTATGAACCGTCGTAAGCGTGGCAAGTAGCCCCACGCCCACGGCCCGAAAACAACAAATTGACAACCTGATATCTAGCTGTTGTTTTCATGCTTCAGATTGTCAATTGGTTGTTTTCAGGCCGTGGGGCTAGTGGCAAGTAGGCCTACCAGAAGGCCTACCACCACCACCATTGTATGATAGGCATAGGCCCTATACTCTGATTTAAATAAATACGGTGTACATAAAACAACAATTGTAGTTACAATTGTTCTACTTTTATCATATATCTTTCATTGTATCCAAAACATTCAGTATTTTTTACATGTGAAGTGTCAACCTTCCGTCCACATCTTGTCTGGAGCAAATGGACCATACTGGAAATAAGTCCTCAGACTTTTGTATGTAATCCATGGCCCAGGTATATCATAAACTATATATGTGTCATCTATCTATTCATTGTATAATTTTGTATATGTATGTCTACTTGTACTATATTTGTATGATTTTTCTGGTGTCAAAATAAATCAAATCAAATCAAATTCTAACTCGTTCACACCGTTTTTTGCCTTTGTTTCAGTCAAATTACTTCAAGCGATCTATTTAACTGAATATTACATGTCTATGATTCAAGCGGCAATAGATTTTCACAAACCTACCTTCCGAAACGCTACATGTTTCTTTCAAAACACAAAATTTCGATTTAAGCGAGGATTTTCACTGCTGTAGAGCGCTGCCATATTGCCTTGCTCATTAGGTAATTCACGTGGACAAGTTCAAGTTAGGTACTATGGGGGCGTGCGCTGCAGTAGATGTATCAATTACATGCTGGGACGGTCCCATTCCTAACCCGCGCTCCCTGCGTAAATCAACTGAATAGACTCTTCCGTCACGCACTCAAAATAAACAATGTCTGTTGACATGCAGACGAAAAGTTTTCAGGAGGAATTTATCATTGCAGTAGATTACTAACTTTATCAGTTTCATGTGTAGAAGTCTGAAACTTGCCGTTTGGTCTCAAGGTAAGCTGTGCCAAGTTATAACACGATACGATTTAGCATCGCAAAAATATCGTAAAAAACAGTGTAAACGGGTTAGAAAAATCAGAGTAGAGTAAACCATACAGTTTTCGGACACTTAAGGTGAAATCTCAATAATGACTGTAGAGAAAAACACCAGATGATTTATTTTACATGCAACGGCATATGCACGTTAATGTGGTAAAAGTTATAAAGTCCTATGGAAATATTATTTTGTCCTGACTTCAATATTGGTGAATTATGAACTGTGAGTTCAAGTGACAGTAATCGGACACCCCAGACAGAAATCGGACACCTTCTGTGTCTTTGAGAATAATAACTTTATCATTATAATTTTAGGCTATATACATGAAGCTGTCAATCGGTAGTTGTTGCAAGGCTAAAGATCAGTTATGAAAGAAAATTAAGCAGCCCTGAGGACAGGAAGATCATATAGAGTACACTAGACAGTTTTCGGACACTAACAGTAACAGGGAAGCTAACATTGTGGAACTTATCAAACTAGATACCTCTGCTAACACTTCGCAGAAATTTCTTCAAACCAGCAAAGACCACAGACACTTGGCTCGTTTCAGTGCTTGAGAAAATTTGTTTGCGACATAATAACTGACATAGAAAATTGGTGGTAAATCATGAAGTGTCCGATTTCTGGTGGTGTCCGAAAATAGGCTGGATTACTCTATACTGTAAACGTATAAAATTTCGCGATGTATTAAATTCGCGAATTTCGCGTTTGAGAATAAAACGCAAAAATAAATACACGCGAAAATACGACGAGAACAGACCACATCAAGCTTGAATTCTTATCAAAGATTTTGATGTGTTCCATCCGTGTGCTGTCGCTCACCAAGAAAGGCATTTGTGAGACGATTATCGCCCATAGGTCGCTGAAGGTGTCACGTGTCACTCTGACGGCGGGATACTTTTCTGACCAACAGCACTAAGTCAGTTCGTCGGGAAAATGACCAGCCAACAAAACAACTCATGTGATAAATGTCTCACAAATGCCTTCCTTGGTTGATGTCGCCACCTTTAGTTCATGTGCTCTGGCAGAAATAAACAATCAGTAGATTTATTGAGTATTGATCGTTTGTGTTTCGTTTACTGTCTAAACATACTAGTATGCTAGTATAGCAACATACTAGTACTAGTATAACGTGAACATACTGTACAAGTATTGTACTACTAATCATTTGCAGTTTATGGCAAAACATACCTCTGAGATCAATAATATTTGGGCCTTGTGTATTAAATTTGTACAATTATTTACCAATTTGAAATAGCTGATCCCACACCCAACATAAAAACGCTAGCATTGTGAGGCGTATTGACGCCTTGTGAGCCACCGTGTCTGGGGATCGGATCCAATGTGTTTTTGTAATCACACGAATCCAGCGCTTCAAAGTAATAATCCATCAGTGAGAAGTGGTGTGAAGATAATTCAGGCATGAAATTCGTTTGTAATGCACTCACAGGTCTAATTCTCATGATTTTTCACAACTGTCAAAGAAAGCGTGGAAGTTGTTTACGTTCTAGAGCCGCGCTCAGATTCTCCGCGCATCTGGGCCAGTGCACATAACCACTGTGCGCACACGGACTGGGGTACTGCAGTTACGAGACATGCCTCTGATAGAATTTTACCTACTGTTATTTTTCTTTCTCACCAGGGAACAATTAAATATGTGTAGCTTATATCAAACATTTAACAACAGCATTCATAACAAGATGAAGCTTCATGAAGCCAAACGCAAAATGGTTACTAGATTACATCGTCATATGCCTACCATCTTTGTCCATATTGGTATTCTGCACTCAGAGACATGATATCCCACGTTTTTTTTTCATCAATTTGATATAAGTTATTTAAAAAAATCAACATTTCAACCAAATATGGATATTACCATATATCTAAATAAAGGTATCCAATAAATATCTTCACGTGTTTATGCACCACAACGTGAACATGCACGTACCGGTACCCACCGTGAGATCACGATGTCAATACAAGATATATATCAAATATCGGTACATGTAACAGTTTTCTAGTTTTCATATTATCCACTTAGTGTTTTGAAATGTTCTGGGCTATTGTCTCATCTATGAGATAAATGTTGGCAAGTTTTGTGTGATCAGCTTGCAATATGTTGAATTCAATTGTGGTACTAGGAGTAGGAGCCAATCAGATTTTAAAGCTATTCTCTAATCGTCAGTTCCATGCTGGCACCATGACACTGTCTTAGTGCTTTGATATAGCGAAGGAATGATTGCAATTTCCTCAGTTTCCATACACCCAGTATCAACAATGTAGCTTTCTCAGCCACTACTTAAGGCCGCAATTCACACACGGCGTGGCTCACGATTGCCCTTAAAACATTGGTCGATCTCTTTCAAAATCACGGTCGACTTGTGGAGGCTGATTGATGGACCGAAATTTGGCTAACAGAGGTGGTCGACTTATTGAATGCCAAGTCAATTTAGGGGAGGGATCAAAACATGGAAGGTTTTCTTGTGGGAGGCTTCATATATCTGTTTAATAAAATGCATCTCCTCAGGTCGTTCCTTCAAAGTTTCATCATGGAATCCAGATGTCGCCCTTAGCCACACCAGGTAAGCCTGCATAACGATGGCTATCGAAAAAAAATTGTGTAATTTCTCTCCATTGCAAACTTTTATTTTTTAACACTGTTTGACTGTCAAATTTAAAAAGACAAGCGATTTTAATGATTGCTAAAAAAAGCTATTATACTGAATATAATACTGATTTATAGTTATTTACTTGTACATGTAGTTCAAATTCCCTTGGTAACTTAGATATGAACACGCAAATGCAAGGCAAAATCATTTGATGATGAATTCTTCAGTACAAAAATCACAATGCTGCATATTGGAACATAAATATATATATTTAAATTTATCTAATGGCATAATAGTATGGAGCGTTTTTTGGGTCAATATTCATTGACATGCATTGTAGATTTTCTTGTTGTGAATTATTATTTCAATCGCAAACTTCTTTATTCCACATTACTATTTCTAAACTTTCTGTGTCGAATTTACATATTCTTACTGCATAGTTCTAATTTCCATCTCCTTGCTGCTTATTTCCAACTTCTCACTGGTACTTTCTCCAGTCTTGATTAATCATGCCAAATTCTAACACCTTTGTTCATGCAAACTATTAAAAAACAAATCGCATCTGGCACAATGCATATGGGACTTAGCACATTTCACTCAGAATAAAGCACATCGCACGAAGAACAAAGCACAACGAATGAAGCATTTCATGTGCCAAAATTACTACTGCACTATTATGACGACAGACGGCGCTGCGGGTCGAGTGGCCACATTGGGAATGAGAAACTGAAGACTCCCGGATGGAGGAAAGCCCTTGCTTTGATGGACCGCTTGTAGCACCGCTTGTGCTGTATTTTTTAGCTTACCGGCCCATGGCCCGATAACTTGGTTGAATCGAAGAAAACTTCTGGGGTTTAGGTAGCCCTAAATATGACCTTCTAATTGGTTGTCTGCTTTTTTCGATGTTTTTATATTGACAACTGAATAAATTTGGTTATTTATACCAAATAAATTTGGTTGTCAATATAAAAACATCGAAAAAAAGCAGACAACCAATTAGGTCATCTTTAGGGCTAGGTTTAGGGGCTTGAAAAAGCTAAAGAGAGCCCCTAAACTCACTTTTTATGAGCAGACGTGCATTTAGGGGATTAATTTGGGGTTAAGGGGCTCACACGGGAGAGGAAATTTAATATGGTGAAATCCCTTTAACCTAAAAATTTGGTACGTTCGTCCGTCGTCCGTCCGGCAAATAACTTTTTGTGCCTTGATGAATTTTTCTGAAAATTTACTGAATCATTCCTTGGGCTAATACCCTTAAACTATTTTTTTTTTTTTTCGTTTTTTTTATTCAATCCTTTTCACCGATTGGCAGCCATTTTTTATGAAAAGTGGCTAATTTTGGACTTTGATGGCCTTTTTCTCGAAAACTGTCTGATCAGTTTGAGATTTTTGTTTCAAGGCATCTCCCTCATGTACATCAATGGCAAGTTTCATTGCCCTTGAATCGCCACTCTGCGTGTGGCAGCCATTTTGATTTTTTGACGTGTCTGCGAGAAAAAAAATTTTTTGTCCCAAATCGAGCCACTATTCGTTCTGAGCCATTTCCAGCAATTTTTGGGGGGAATATTTTTGAGGAACATTCACCCAATCATCTTTCAAAATGGGAGCTTTGCGGGAGTAAACTCCTAGAACTTTTCAAGATAGAGCCTAAGTATTTGCACTTTCAAATGGGAAATCATATATTGCGGTTTGAATGATGGATGACCTTGAATTTGACCTTGAATGACTTTGGAAAGTCAAAACGACCTTATTTTGTCAAAAGAAACGATGATTTTTGTCTTTGGCTGCCATTTTTTCAAAAACTATTGACAATTTTCCTCAAAATGCATGAGATTCTCCCTATGTACCTCTGTGATGTGTATAAGTTTTGTTGCCTTTGAATTGACGGTCTGTGAATATAGGCCTATGTCATTATCGGAAGGAACCTTTCAAGATGTAACTTGATTTCGTATTATATTCCATACAAGAAATGTGTCTTTGGCAACATTTACGAACATGTTTTGACAACAGTTTTGAAGATCAGTGTAACAATTTATATTTGGGAAAATCAACACCTTGTGTAATTCTCATGATCTGCCGGTAAGCTGCAGCACCCTTGGTGCTACATTGTCTCTTTATGTGGCAAACAGGTAAATAAGATATATATGTTAAATCCAATACAACTACCGTAGCGTAGTTGGACTCGTGCCAAATTAACGGCATGAAGAAATTATGATCGGAGAGATCATCATATTTAGCCTTGAAGGAGATAGCCATCAGTTCCTGAGAATTTTTTTCACATCTCAATTATCACTGTCCGATCTCAAGTTATCACCATTTTTGTGTGTTAATTTCAGGCCTACATGTATGTCATGATAATATCTGCACCTAACTAGCAACAGTGTATTACATTACAATGAGTATTCATGACGTCACATCGAAAATTGATTTCAAGGAGCATAGAAATCTTAATAATAGGCTCATACTAATCATCTCTCACTATTCTTTTATTCACAGGGAAGATTGCGGGAATTAATTGGGGCCTGTGCTCAGCTGAGTGTGGCACCTTATGGTCGCGCCAAAAATTGACGTGTCCAATGAAGGGAGGTCTTAGTTTCTCATACATCATGTGGCTACGCGCGGCCAGCGCCTCCTGTCGTCATAATGTTGCAGTAGTAATTTTGTCCCCAACAATTACTACTGTATCATTATGACGACAGGCGGCGCTAACGGCCGAGTGCTCCATTCGTTGTTCTTTGTTCATCATGCGATATGCTATATTCTAAATGCAATGTGCTAAGTTCCATATGCATTGTGTCAGATGCGATTTTTTTTTTGTTAGTTTGCATGGACAAAGGTGCTAGAATTTGACATGATGAATTAAGCACTGAGAAAGTACCAGTAAGGACTTGGAAGTAAGCAGCAAGGAGATGGAAGTTAGAACTATGCAATAAGAATATGTAAATTCTACACAGAAAGTTTAGAAACAGTAATGTGGAATACATAATTTTGCGGTTGAAACAATCATTCACAACAAGAAAATCTACAATGCGTGTAAATGAATATTGACCCTAAAAACGCTCCATATAATAGTAGGTAGTCTTTAATACCAATTTCAACTACAACGGTATACAACATTAGAATAATAAGAATGAAGTATATGAAATACGTATGTATCCGTTGTTCTACAGTATACATTAGAAATGCACAATCGTGGTGTACCGGGTACTTGTAGTATTTGTTCATTTTATTCTACATTACAGTATTACAAATCCTTATCAATTTCTGATAACCAACTTTATTTTGAACCATCTATTATTTAGACACACAATCTATGCTTTTGAAAGTTCCGTGATCCGTATATAGATAAGCGATTCTGGAATGAAACAAGATTTTCATTCATACGGCTGCGATGTCGAACGTTCTTCATCTTTCGAAAGTACCTCAGTCCGCTTAAGCACAGTGTAAGGCCCTATTCCAATGCCATCGCCTGATTGGCTAGCTCAATTTGGTCAGACTGACACGCCCACAACAATTGTCAAAACGGCGGCCGCGGTTTTTGATCGTGTGTCATGCGAGATAAAACAAGTCATTTCTACCCTAATTTAAGATTGTCGAGTGTTTTGATTGTGGAGGATTGGAAGACATAAACACAAGTAACTGATTTATAGCGTTTATTCCATGCTGATACGTGTTTTGAAGCCTCAGGGGCATAAAACCGAATCCCTCGGTTTTGGGTGAAGTTAGAGGATTGCCGGCAGATCATGTACGCTTCCTAAGCCCCCGCTGGCTGCCCTAAGTTAAAAAAACGCGAACTTAAATCCACGCGAACATGTTGAGATGTTGAAAACGCGAACATTGATACACGCGAAATTTTATACGTTTACAGTAGTTATTATGTTAAATGTACAACAGATGTATAAGGCATGACAACACCAATGATATTGCGTCATATCCGTTACAGTCAGAGAATTCCCTATTTTGAAAACGGGGGATGCCCTTGATCCCCCGCAGAATGGTGGGGGATATTTTGCTATGGCTGGTTGTTGACCCAGGCTGGTTGGCATTGCACACGAAGAGTTTCAAGACCACGGCACGCACAGAACGGCTCTGATGGCGAACGATATATATGGGTTGTCAGGCATGAAAATCAGTCGTTTTAAGGGGGTACCCTCAGAATTCGAGCTGTAGCAAAAAATCCAATTTATCAACATATATTTTCCTTACTATAGTGAGATCAGGAAATGAATTGGCTATCTTTGTATATAAGCTGCTAAGGTTTATCTTGTTCTGGGACGGAGCTATGGAGACTTGAATTTGGGCTTTTTATCATTGTTTTGTATGGCCGAAGGAATTAGTGAAATCTGTCCTGAAGGAAATACATGTATTCTATAATTTCTACTCTAGATTGAAGTTAACGTTAATGTTGCGTTCCCTTATAATGGTTTTGGTGCAAAAAGATTAAAATTGGCCTTTCCTCTGTGTTTTTGATGTATTTTTTACATAAACCGGGAATTTGGTGAAAATGCGTGATTTTGCAAAACAAAGAGGGCCCTCCCAAGAAATTGCTTCCCATGGCATGCATATATATGGCTTATTTGTGCCTAAGAGATGCTGTTTTCAATCGGCAAAACAAGAAAATCTCTCAGAATATATATGTTATTGATATAAACACCGTTTTTGAGAAAAAAATGCATATTTGAATTTTCGGCCGAACTAACAGAATTCCAGTTTAGCAGGTCAACTCCCGATGTTATGTTACTAAATCCCATAAAAGGTAATTATATATCATATTTTTGAAGATTTGATACCAGATTGACGATGATTTGCTTATTTTTGCTTGTGTAGCTGACCCTTTCATGTCATTTCGGTCCAATATTTGGGATGTAATTAATATTTGTAATTCCATGTGGCGCACATAATTCGTGGTTCTTTACAACAAAACTGCATCCTGGCTCTTAAGTACCTCAACCACTGTAGTATATGATAACATTAGCACCTGACACCAAAATTTGTAGCATCCATGATGAAATAACGTATTGATGGGCCAATTCCTTTTTTACGTTTTTACAATGGAACGAAGTCAGTTATTGGCTCATAAATCCAAAGTGATATAACTTGCACCCTTGAAACTTTGTACACATGTTATCTAGATCATAATCTATCACAATTTATTATCAGATGGTAGTGACACCAGGATCGCCTACTATTCAGGCATGACAACACCAATGATATTGCGTCATATCCGTTACAGTCAGAGAATTCCCTATTTTGAAAACGGGGGATGCCCTTGATCCCCCGCAGAATGGTGGGGGATATTTTGCTATGGCTGGTTGTTGACCCAGGCTGGTTGGCATTGCACACGAAGAGTTTCAAGACCACGGCACGCACAGAACGGCTCTGATGGCGAACGATATATATGGGTTGTCAGGCATGAAAATCAGTCGTTTTAAGGGGGTACCCTCAGAATTCGAGCTGTAGCAAAAAATCCAATTTATCAACATATATTTTCCTTACTATAGTGAGATCAGGAAATGAATTGGCTATCTTTGTATATAAGCTGCTAAGGTTTATCTTGTTCTGGGACGGAGCTATGGAGACTTGAATTTGGGCTTTTTATCATTGTTTTGTATGGCCGAAGGAATTAGTGAAATCTGTCCATAATGTGGGCTATGGTAATTCCGCAACCGTAACATAGAGCTACGGCTATGAAGACATACTGTAAACCTCTTTGGAATGGTCTGGGTCACACGGTTGTTCATACTTTTTACACATGCAAATGAATCTCACCGTCAAATTTTTAAGTTAACTCCAAAATCTATCAACAAGGTATCACAGTAGTAATTGCGTCACATCCGGGTTGAATGGTAAATAAACAAAATTTCGAAACATGCGTATTTTCGAACTGTGGTTATTTGTGTCAAGAAAACAGAAAAAAATCCACGTTTTTGTATTTGTTTGGAAAGCACACAAGACAACTACGCGATTCATGGGCGTTTTGATGTGAATAATGCTAGAAAAAATGTGAGTTTGACCGAAATTCCCATATGGTGTCTGTTTCTACACATTTTTTTCTCGGCGGCAAATTCTAGTGCGGTTCAACTTTCAGTCCATAGTTCGAAAACGAATCACACAACATATATCTTAAACTTGATAGAAAATATCCCAGAGAGTATGGCTTTCCGATGATATATTACAGTAATGGGTCAGGAAATTTTAACATGCACTAAAACGCTGATATTTGGACGATGATCTTGAAATTTCGTCTAAACCGAAAATATTTACTACTGTGACACCTTAATTAGCTCGGTTATCGTCTAATAATCGGGAAAATACCAGCCTTACAAACCTCCTGGATGATATATCGGATTTATTTTTGTAAAATATGTTTAATTGCTCAGATAAAAATGCTCATTTGAATATAGGTTATGTGTTTGGATTTTTTTATATTGACCATTTCAATACATGTGTCAGTTTTTGCGTGATTTTCGTCAAAATGTAGCGTCGGAATGTGATTTTGTAGCTGATCTTTCCCTTCTGCACCAAATTTTGTTGTATACCAAGTGAAATGTGTCATGTCTTATTCATTTGCATTAACAGCTGGGCAAAATAATGAAAAAAATAAGTTCATTATCTACAAGTTAGTTACTCATTAAGGTATCACAGTAGTAATTGCGTCACATCCGGGTTGAATGGTAAATAAACAAAATTTCGAAACATGCGTATTTTCGAACTGTGGTTATTTGTGTCAAGAAAACAGAAAAAAATCCACGTTTTTGTATTTGTTTGGAAAGCACACAAGACAACTACGCGATTCATGGGCGTTTTGATGTGAATAATGCTAGAAAAAATGTGAGTTTGACCGAAATTCCCATATGGTGTCTGTTTCTACACATTTTTTTCTCGGCGGCAAATTCTAGTGCGGTTCAACTTTCAGTCCATAGTTCGAAAACGAATCACACAACATATATCTTAAACTTGATAGAAAATATCCCAGAGAGTATGGCTTTCCGATGATATATTACAGTAATGGGTCAGGAAATTTTAACATGCACTAAAACGCTGATATTTGGACGATGATCTTGAAATTTCGTCTAAACCGAAAATATTTACTACTGTGACACCTTAATTAGCTCGGTTATCGTCTAATAATCGGGAAAATACCAGCCTTACAAACCTCCTGGATGATATATCGGATTTATTTTTGTAAAATATGTTTAATTGCTCAGATAAAAATGCTCATTTGAATATAGGTTATGTGTTTGGATTTTTTTATATTGACCATTTCAATACATGTGTCAGTTTTTGCGTGATTTTCGTCAAAATGTAGCGTCGGAATGTGATTTTGTAGCTGATCTTTCCCTTCTGCACCAAATTTTGTTGTATACCAAGTGAAATGTGTCATGTCTTATTCATTTGCATTAACAGCTGGGCAAAATAATGAAAAAAATAAGTTCATTATCTACAAGTTAGTTACTCATTAAGGTATCACAGTAGTAATTGCGTCACATCCGGGTTGAATGGTAAATAAACAAAATTTCGAAACATGCGTATTTTCGAACTGTGGTTATTTGTGTCAAGAAAACAGAAAAAAATCCACGTTTTTGTATTTGTTTGGAAAGCACACAAGACAACTACGCGATTCATGGGCGTTTTGATGTGAATAATGCTAGAAAAAATGTGAGTTTGACCGAAATTCCCATATGGTGTCTGTTTCTACACATTTTTTTCTCGGCGGCAAATTCTAGTGCGGTTCAACTTTCAGTCCATAGTTCGAAAACGAATCACACAACATATATCTTAAACTTGATAGAAAATATCCCAGAGAGTATGGCTTTCCGATGATATATTACAGTAATGGGTCAGGAAATTTTAACATGCACTAAAACGCTGATATTTGGACGATGATCTTGAAATTTCGTCTAAACCGAAAATATTTACTACTGTGACACCTTAATTAGCTCGGTTATCGTCTAATAATCGGGAAAATACCAGCCTTACAAACCTCCTGGATGATATATCGGATTTATTTTTGTAAAATATGTTTAATTGCTCAGATAAAAATGCTCATTTGAATATAGGTTATGTGTTTGGATTTTTTTATATTGACCATTTCAATACATGTGTCAGTTTTTGCGTGATTTTCGTCAAAATGTAGCGTCGGAATGTGATTTTGTAGCTGATCTTTCCCTTCTGCACCAAATTTTGTTGTATACCAAGTGAAATGTGTCATGTCTTATTCATTTGCATTAACAGCTGGGCAAAATAATGAAAAAAATAAGTTCATTATCTACAAGTTAGTTACTCATTAAGGTATCACAGTAGTAATTGCGTCACATCCGGGTTGAATGGTAAATAAACAAAATTTCGAAACATGCGTATTTTCGAACTGTGGTTATTTGTGTCAAGAAAACAGAAAAAAATCCACGTTTTTGTATTTGTTTGGAAAGCACACAAGACAACTACGCGATTCATGGGCGTTTTGATGTGAATAATGCTAGAAAAAATGTGAGTTTGACCGAAATTCCCATATGGTGTCTGTTTCTACACATTTTTTTCTCGGCGGCAAATTCTAGTGCGGTTCAACTTTCAGTCCATAGTTCGAAAACGAATCACACAACATATATCTTAAACTTGATAGAAAATATCCCAGAGAGTATGGCTTTCCGATGATATATTACAGTAATGGGTCAGGAAATTTTAACATGCACTAAAACGCTGATATTTGGACGATGATCTTGAAATTTCGTCTAAACCGAAAATATTTACTACTGTGACACCTTAATTAGCTCGGTTATCGTCTAATAATCGGGAAAATACCAGCCTTACAAACCTCCTGGATGATATATCGGATTTATTTTTGTAAAATATGTTTAATTGCTCAGATAAAAATGCTCATTTGAATATAGGTTATGTGTTTGGATTTTTTTATATTGACCATTTCAATACATGTGTCAGTTTTTGCGTGATTTTCGTCAAAATGTAGCGTCGGAATGTGATTTTGTAGCTGATCTTTCCCTTCTGCACCAAATTTTGTTGTATACCAAGTGAAATGTGTCATGTCTTATTCATTTGCATTAACAGCTGGGCAAAATAATGAAAAAAATAAGTTCATTATCTACAAGTTAGTTACTCATTAAGGTATCACAGTAGTAATTGCGTCACATCCGGGTTGAATGGTAAATAAACAAAATTTCGAAACATGCGTATTTTCGAACTGTGGTTATTTGTGTCAAGAAAACAGAAAAAAATCCACGTTTTTGTATTTGTTTGGAAAGCACACAAGACAACTACGCGATTCATGGGCGTTTTGATGTGAATAATGCTAGAAAAAATGTGAGTTTGACCGAAATTCCCATATGGTGTCTGTTTCTACACATTTTTTTCTCGGCGGCAAATTCTAGTGCGGTTCAACTTTCAGTCCATAGTTCGAAAACGAATCACACAACATATATCTTAAACTTGATAGAAAATATCCCAGAGAGTATGGCTTTCCGATGATATATTACAGTAATGGGTCAGGAAATTTTAACATGCACTAAAACGCTGATATTTGGACGATGATCTTGAAATTTCGTCTAAACCGAAAATATTTACTACTGTGACACCTTAATTAGCTCGGTTATCGTCTAATAATCGGGAAAATACCAGCCTTACAAACCTCCTGGATGATATATCGGATTTATTTTTGTAAAATATGTTTAATTGCTCAGATAAAAATGCTCATTTGAATATAGGTTATGTGTTTGGATTTTTTTATATTGACCATTTCAATACATGTGTCAGTTTTTGCGTGATTTTCGTCAAAATGTAGCGTCGGAATGTGATTTTGTAGCTGATCTTTCCCTTCTGCACCAAATTTTGTTGTATACCAAGTGAAATGTGTCATGTCTTATTCATTTGCATTAACAGCTGGGCAAAATAATGAAAAAAATAAGTTCATTATCTACAAGTTAGTTACTCATTAAGGTATCACAGTAGTAATTGCGTCACATCCGGGTTGAATGGTAAATAAACAAAATTTCGAAACATGCGTATTTTCGAACTGTGGTTATTTGTGTCAAGAAAACAGAAAAAAATCCACGTTTTTGTATTTGTTTGGAAAGCACACAAGACAACTACGCGATTCATGGGCGTTTTGATGTGAATAATGCTAGAAAAAATGTGAGTTTGACCGAAATTCCCATATGGTGTCTGTTTCTACACATTTTTTTCTCGGCGGCAAATTCTAGTGCGGTTCAACTTTCAGTCCATAGTTCGAAAACGAATCACACAACATATATCTTAAACTTGATAGAAAATATCCCAGAGAGTATGGCTTTCCGATGATATATTACAGTAATGGGTCAGGAAATTTTAACATGCACTAAAACGCTGATATTTGGACGATGATCTTGAAATTTCGTCTAAACCGAAAATATTTACTACTGTGACACCTTAATTAGCTCGGTTATCGTCTAATAATCGGGAAAATACCAGCCTTACAAACCTCCTGGATGATATATCGGATTTATTTTTGTAAAATATGTTTAATTGCTCAGATAAAAATGCTCATTTGAATATAGGTTATGTGTTTGGATTTTTTTATATTGACCATTTCAATACATGTGTCAGTTTTTGCGTGATTTTCGTCAAAATGTAGCGTCGGAATGTGATTTTGTAGCTGATCTTTCCCTTCTGCACCAAATTTTGTTGTATACCAAGTGAAATGTGTCATGTCTTATTCATTTGCATTAACAGCTGGGCAAAATAATGAAAAAAATAAGTTCATTATCTACAAGTTAGTTACTCATTAAGGTATCACAGTAGTAATTGCGTCACATCCGGGTTGAATGGTAAATAAACAAAATTTCGAAACATGCGTATTTTCGAACTGTGGTTATTTGTGTCAAGAAAACAGAAAAAAATCCACGTTTTTGTATTTGTTTGGAAAGCACACAAGACAACTACGCGATTCATGGGCGTTTTGATGTGAATAATGCTAGAAAAAATGTGAGTTTGACCGAAATTCCCATATGGTGTCTGTTTCTACACATTTTTTTCTCGGCGGCAAATTCTAGTGCGGTTCAACTTTCAGTCCATAGTTCGAAAACGAATCACACAACATATATCTTAAACTTGATAGAAAATATCCCAGAGAGTATGGCTTTCCGATGATATATTACAGTAATGGGTCAGGAAATTTTAACATGCACTAAAACGCTGATATTTGGACGATGATCTTGAAATTTCGTCTAAACCGAAAATATTTACTACTGTGACACCTTAATTAGCTCGGTTATCGTCTAATAATCGGGAAAATACCAGCCTTACAAACCTCCTGGATGATATATCGGATTTATTTTTGTAAAATATGTTTAATTGCTCAGATAAAAATGCTCATTTGAATATAGGTTATGTGTTTGGATTTTTTTATATTGACCATTTCAATACATGTGTCAGTTTTTGCGTGATTTTCGTCAAAATGTAGCGTCGGAATGTGATTTTGTAGCTGATCTTTCCCTTCTGCACCAAATTTTGTTGTATACCAAGTGAAATGTGTCATGTCTTATTCATTTGCATTAACAGCTGGGCAAAATAATGAAAAAAATAAGTTCATTATCTACAAGTTAGTTACTCATTAAGGTATCACAGTAGTAATTGCGTCACATCCGGGTTGAATGGTAAATAAACAAAATTTCGAAACATGCGTATTTTCGAACTGTGGTTATTTGTGTCAAGAAAACAGAAAAAAATCCACGTTTTTGTATTTGTTTGGAAAGCACACAAGACAACTACGCGATTCATGGGCGTTTTGATGTGAATAATGCTAGAAAAAATGTGAGTTTGACCGAAATTCCCATATGGTGTCTGTTTCTACACATTTTTTTCTCGGCGGCAAATTCTAGTGCGGTTCAACTTTCAGTCCATAGTTCGAAAACGAATCACACAACATATATCTTAAACTTGATAGAAAATATCCCAGAGAGTATGGCTTTCCGATGATATATTACAGTAATGGGTCAGGAAATTTTAACATGCACTAAAACGCTGATATTTGGACGATGATCTTGAAATTTCGTCTAAACCGAAAATATTTACTACTGTGACACCTTAATTAGCTCGGTTATCGTCTAATAATCGGGAAAATACCAGCCTTACAAACCTCCTGGATGATATATCGGATTTATTTTTGTAAAATATGTTTAATTGCTCAGATAAAAATGCTCATTTGAATATAGGTTATGTGTTTGGATTTTTTTATATTGACCATTTCAATACATGTGTCAGTTTTTGCGTGATTTTCGTCAAAATGTAGCGTCGGAATGTGATTTTGTAGCTGATCTTTCCCTTCTGCACCAAATTTTGTTGTATACCAAGTGAAATGTGTCATGTCTTATTCATTTGCATTAACAGCTGGGCAAAATAATGAAAAAAATAAGTTCATTATCTACAAGTTAGTTACTCATTAAGGTATCACAGTAGTAATTGCGTCACATCCGGGTTGAATGGTAAATAAACAAAATTTCGAAACATGCGTATTTTCGAACTGTGGTTATTTGTGTCAAGAAAACAGAAAAAAATCCACGTTTTTGTATTTGTTTGGAAAGCACACAAGACAACTACGCGATTCATGGGCGTTTTGATGTGAATAATGCTAGAAAAAATGTGAGTTTGACCGAAATTCCCATATGGTGTCTGTTTCTACACATTTTTTTCTCGGCGGCAAATTCTAGTGCGGTTCAACTTTCAGTCCATAGTTCGAAAACGAATCACACAACATATATCTTAAACTTGATAGAAAATATCCCAGAGAGTATGGCTTTCCGATGATATATTACAGTAATGGGTCAGGAAATTTTAACATGCACTAAAACGCTGATATTTGGACGATGATCTTGAAATTTCGTCTAAACCGAAAATATTTACTACTGTGACACCTTAATTAGCTCGGTTATCGTCTAATAATCGGGAAAATACCAGCCTTACAAACCTCCTGGATGATATATCGGATTTATTTTTGTAAAATATGTTTAATTGCTCAGATAAAAATGCTCATTTGAATATAGGTTATGTGTTTGGATTTTTTTATATTGACCATTTCAATACATGTGTCAGTTTTTGCGTGATTTTCGTCAAAATGTAGCGTCGGAATGTGATTTTGTAGCTGATCTTTCCCTTCTGCACCAAATTTTGTTGTATACCAAGTGAAATGTGTCATGTCTTATTCATTTGCATTAACAGCTGGGCAAAATAATGAAAAAAATAAGTTCATTATCTACAAGTTAGTTACTCATTAAGGTATCACAGTAGTAATTGCGTCACATCCGGGTTGAATGGTAAATAAACAAAATTTCGAAACATGCGTATTTTCGAACTGTGGTTATTTGTGTCAAGAAAACAGAAAAAAAATCCACGTTTTTGTATTTGTTTGGAAAGCACACAAGACAACTACGCGATTCATGGGCGTTTTGATGTGAATAATGCTAGAAAAAATGTGAGTTTGACCGAAATTCCCATATGGTGTCTGTTTCTACACATTTTTTTCTCGGCGGCAAATTCTAGTGCGGTTCAACTTTCAGTCCATAGTTCGAAAACGAATCACACAACATATATCTTAAACTTGATAGAAAATATCCCAGAGAGTATGGCTTTCCGATGATATATTACAGTAATGGGTCAGGAAATTTTAACATGCACTAAAACGCTGATATTTGGACGATGATCTTGAAATTTCGTCTAAACCGAAAATATTTACTACTGTGACACCTTAATTAGCTCGGTTATCGTCTAATAATCGGGAAAATACCAGCCTTACAAACCTCCTGGATGATATATCGGATTTATTTTTGTAAAATATGTTTAATTGCTCAGATAAAAATGCTCATTTGAATATAGGTTATGTGTTTGGATTTTTTTATATTGACCATTTCAATACATGTGTCAGTTTTTGCGTGATTTTCGTCAAAATGTAGCGTCGGAATGTGATTTTGTAGCTGATCTTTCCCTTCTGCACCAAATTTTGTTGTATACCAAGTGAAATGTGTCATGTCTTATTCATTTGCATTAACAGCTGGGCAAAATAATGAAAAAAATAAGTTCATTATCTACAAGTTAGTTACTCATTAAGGTATCACAGTAGTAATTGCGTCACATCCGGGTTGAATGGTAAATAAACAAAATTTCGAAACATGCGTATTTTCGAACTGTGGTTATTTGTGTCAAGAAAACAGAAAAAAATCCACGTTTTTGTATTTGTTTGGAAAGCACACAAGACAACTACGCGATTCATGGGCGTTTTGATGTGAATAATGCTAGAAAAAATGTGAGTTTGACCGAAATTCCCATATGGTGTCTGTTTCTACACATTTTTTTCTCGGCGGCAAATTCTAGTGCGGTTCAACTTTCAGTCCATAGTTCGAAAACGAATCACACAACATATATCTTAAACTTGATAGAAAATATCCCAGAGAGTATGGCTTTCCGATGATATATTACAGTAATGGGTCAGGAAATTTTAACATGCACTAAAACGCTGATATTTGGACGATGATCTTGAAATTTCGTCTAAACCGAAAATATTTACTACTGTGACACCTTAATTAGCTCGGTTATCGTCTAATAATCGGGAAAATACCAGCCTTACAAACCTCCTGGATGATATATCGGATTTATTTTTGTAAAATATGTTTAATTGCTCAGATAAAAATGCTCATTTGAATATAGGTTATGTGTTTGGATTTTTTTATATTGACCATTTCAATACATGTGTCAGTTTTTGCGTGATTTTCGTCAAAATGTAGCGTCGGAATGTGATTTTGTAGCTGATCTTTCCCTTCTGCACCAAATTTTGTTGTATACCAAGTGAAATGTGTCATGTCTTATTCATTTGCATTAACAGCTGGGCAAAATAATGAAAAAAATAAGTTCATTATCTACAAGTTAGTTACTCATTAAGGTATCACAGTAGTAATTGCGTCACATCCGGGTTGAATGGTAAATAAACAAAATTTCGAAACATGCGTATTTTCGAACTGTGGTTATTTGTGTCAAGAAAACAGAAAAAAATCCACGTTTTTGTATTTGTTTGGAAAGCACACAAGACAACTACGCGATTCATGGGCGTTTTGATGTGAATAATGCTAGAAAAAATGTGAGTTTGACCGAAATTCCCATATGGTGTCTGTTTCTACACATTTTTTTCTCGGCGGCAAATTCTAGTGCGGTTCAACTTTCAGTCCATAGTTCGAAAACGAATCACACAACATATATCTTAAACTTGATAGAAAATATCCCAGAGAGTATGGCTTTCCGATGATATATTACAGTAATGGGTCAGGAAATTTTAACATGCACTAAAACGCTGATATTTGGACGATGATCTTGAAATTTCGTCTAAACCGAAAATATTTACTACTGTGACACCTTAATTAGCTCGGTTATCGTCTAATAATCGGGAAAATACCAGCCTTACAAACCTCCTGGATGATATATCGGATTTATTTTTGTAAAATATGTTTAATTGCTCAGATAAAAATGCTCATTTGAATATAGGTTATGTGTTTGGATTTTTTTATATTGACCATTTCAATACATGTGTCAGTTTTTGCGTGATTTTCGTCAAAATGTAGCGTCGGAATGTGATTTTGTAGCTGATCTTTCCTTCTGCACCAAATTTTGTTGTATACCAAGTGAAATGTGTCATGTCTTATTCATTTGCATTAACAGCTGGGCAAAATAATGAAAAAAATAAGTTCATTATCTACAAGTTAGTTACTCATTAAGGTATCACAGTAGTAATTGCGTCACATCCGGGTTGAATGGTAAATAAACAAAATTTCGAAACATGCGTATTTTCGAACTGTGGTTATTTGTGTCAAGAAAACAGAAAAAAATCCACGTTTTTGTATTTGTTTGGAAAGCACACAAGACAACTACGCGATTCATGGGCGTTTTGATGTGAATAATGCTAGAAAAAATGTGAGTTTGACCGAAATTCCCATATGGTGTCTGTTTCTACACATTTTTTTCTCGGCGGCAAATTCTAGTGCGGTTCAACTTTCAGTCCATAGTTCGAAAACGAATCACACAACATATATCTTAAACTTGATAGAAAATATCCCAGAGAGTATGGCTTTCCGATGATATATTACAGTAATGGGTCAGGAAATTTTAACATGCACTAAAACGCTGATATTTGGACGATGATCTTGAAATTTCGTCTAAACCGAAAATATTTACTACTGTGACACCTTAATTAGCTCGGTTATCGTCTAATAATCGGGAAAATACCAGCCTTACAAACCTCCTGGATGATATATCGGATTTATTTTTGTAAAATATGTTTAATTGCTCAGATAAAAATGCTCATTTGAATATAGGTTATGTGTTTGGATTTTTTTATATTGACCATTTCAATACATGTGTCAGTTTTTGCGTGATTTTCGTCAAAATGTAGCGTCGGAATGTGATTTTGTAGCTGATCTTTCCCTTCTGCACCAAATTTTGTTGTATACCAAGTGAAATGTGTCATGTCTTATTCATTTGCATTAACAGCTGGGCAAAATAATGAAAAAAATAAGTTCATTATCTACAAGTTAGTTACTCATTAAGGTATCACAGTAGTAATTGCGTCACATCCGGGTTGAATGGTAAATAAACAAAATTTCGAAACATGCGTATTTTCGAACTGTGGTTATTTGTGTCAAGAAAACAGAAAAAAATCCACGTTTTTGTATTTGTTTGGAAAGCACACAAGACAACTACGCGATTCATGGGCGTTTTGATGTGAATAATGCTAGAAAAAATGTGAGTTTGACCGAAATTCCCATATGGTGTCTGTTTCTACACATTTTTTTCTCGGCGGCAAATTCTAGTGCGGTTCAACTTTCAGTCCATAGTTCGAAAACGAATCACACAACATATATCTTAAACTTGATAGAAAATATCCCAGAGAGTATGGCTTTCCGATGATATATTACAGTAATGGGTCAGGAAATTTTAACATGCACTAAAACGCTGATATTTGGACGATGATCTTGAAATTTCGTCTAAACCGAAAATATTTACTACTGTGACACCTTAATTAGCTCGGTTATCGTCTAATAATCGGGAAAATACCAGCCTTACAAACCTCCTGGATGATATATCGGATTTATTTTTGTAAAATATGTTTAATTGCTCAGATAAAAATGCTCATTTGAATATAGGTTATGTGTTTGGATTTTTTTATATTGACCATTTCAATACATGTGTCAGTTTTTGCGTGATTTTCGTCAAAATGTAGCGTCGGAATGTGATTTTGTAGCTGATCTTTCCCTTCTGCACCAAATTTTGTTGTATACCAAGTGAAATGTGTCATGTCTTATTCATTTGCATTAACAGCTGGGCAAAATAATGAAAAAAATAAGTTCATTATCTACAAGTTAGTTACTCATTAAGGTATCACAGTAGTAATTGCGTCACATCCGGGTTGAATGGTAAATAAACAAAATTTCGAAACATGCGTATTTTCGAACTGTGGTTATTTGTGTCAAGAAAACAGAAAAAAATCCACGTTTTTGTATTTGTTTGGAAAGCACACAAGACAACTACGCGATTCATGGGCGTTTTGATGTGAATAATGCTAGAAAAAATGTGAGTTTGACCGAAATTCCCATATGGTGTCTGTTTCTACACATTTTTTTCTCGGCGGCAAATTCTAGTGCGGTTCAACTTTCAGTCCATAGTTCGAAAACGAATCACACAACATATATCTTAAACTTGATAGAAAATATCCCAGAGAGTATGGCTTTCCGATGATATATTACAGTAATGGGTCAGGAAATTTTAACATGCACTAAAACGCTGATATTTGGACGATGATCTTGAAATTTCGTCTAAACCGAAAATATTTACTACTGTGACACCTTAATTAGCTCGGTTATCGTCTAATAATCGGGAAAATACCAGCCTTACAAACCTCCTGGATGATATATCGGATTTATTTTTGTAAAATATGTTTAATTGCTCAGATAAAAATGCTCATTTGAATATAGGTTATGTGTTTGGATTTTTTTATATTGACCATTTCAATACATGTGTCAGTTTTTGCGTGATTTTCGTCAAAATGTAGCGTCGGAATGTGATTTTGTAGCTGATCTTTCCCTTCTGCACCAAATTTTGTTGTATACCAAGTGAAATGTGTCATGTCTTATTCATTTGCATTAACAGCTGGGCAAAATAATGAAAAAAATAAGTTCATTATCTACAAGTTAGTTACTCATTAAGGTATCACAGTAGTAATTGCGTCACATCCGGGTTGAATGGTAAATAAACAAAATTTCGAAACATGCGTATTTTCGAACTGTGGTTATTTGTGTCAAGAAAACAGAAAAAAATCCACGTTTTTGTATTTGTTTGGAAAGCACACAAGACAACTACGCGATTCATGGGCGTTTTGATGTGAATAATGCTAGAAAAAATGTGAGTTTGACCGAAATTCCCATATGGTGTCTGTTTCTACACATTTTTTTCTCGGCGGCAAATTCTAGTGCGGTTCAACTTTCAGTCCATAGTTCGAAAACGAATCACACAACATATATCTTAAACTTGATAGAAAATATCCCAGAGAGTATGGCTTTCCGATGATATATTACAGTAATGGGTCAGGAAATTTTAACATGCACTAAAACGCTGATATTTGGACGATGATCTTGAAATTTCGTCTAAACCGAAAATATTTACTACTGTGACACCTTAATTAGCTCGGTTATCGTCTAATAATCGGGAAAATACCAGCCTTACAAACCTCCTGGATGATATATCGGATTTATTTTTGTAAAATATGTTTAATTGCTCAGATAAAAATGCTCATTTGAATATAGGTTATGTGTTTGGATTTTTTTATATTGACCATTTCAATACATGTGTCAGTTTTTGCGTGATTTTCGTCAAAATGTAGCGTCGGAATGTGATTTTGTAGCTGATCTTTCCCTTCTGCACCAAATTTTGTTGTATACCAAGTGAAATGTGTCATGTCTTATTCATTTGCATTAACAGCTGGGCAAAATAATGAAAAAAATAAGTTCATTATCTACAAGTTAGTTACTCATTAAGGTATCACAGTAGTAATTGCGTCACATCCGGGTTGAATGGTAAATAACAAAATTTCGAAACATGCGTATTTTCGAACTGTGGTTATTTGTGTCAAGAAAACAGAAAAAAATCCACGTTTTTGTATTTGTTTGGAAAGCACACAAGACAACTACGCGATTCATGGGCGTTTTGATGTGAATAATGCTAGAAAAAATGTGAGTTTGACCGAAATTCCCATATGGTGTCTGTTTCTACACATTTTTTTCTCGGCGGCAAATTCTAGTGCGGTTCAACTTTCAGTCCATAGTTCGAAAACGAATCACACAACATATATCTTAAACTTGATAGAAAATATCCCAGAGAGTATGGCTTTCCGATGATATATTACAGTAATGGGTCAGGAAATTTTAACATGCACTAAAACGCTGATATTTGGACGATGATCTTGAAATTTCGTCTAAACCGAAAATATTTACTACTGTGACACCTTAATTAGCTCGGTTATCGTCTAATAATCGGGAAAATACCAGCCTTACAAACCTCCTGGATGATATATCGGATTTATTTTTGTAAAATATGTTTAATTGCTCAGATAAAAATGCTCATTTGAATATAGGTTATGTGTTTGGATTTTTTTATATTGACCATTTCAATACATGTGTCAGTTTTTGCGTGATTTTCGTCAAAATGTAGCGTCGGAATGTGATTTTGTAGCTGATCTTTCCCTTCTGCACCAAATTTTGTTGTATACCAAGTGAAATGTGTCATGTCTTATTCATTTGCATTAACAGCTGGGCAAAATAATGAAAAAAATAAGTTCATTATCTACAAGTTAGTTACTCATTAAGGTATCACAGTAGTAATTGCGTCACATCCGGGTTGAATGGTAAATAAACAAAATTTCGAAACATGCGTATTTTCGAACTGTGGTTATTTGTGTCAAGAAAACAGAAAAAAATCCACGTTTTTGTATTTGTTTGGAAAGCACACAAGACAACTACGCGATTCATGGGCGTTTTGATGTGAATAATGCTAGAAAAAATGTGAGTTTGACCGAAATTCCCATATGGTGTCTGTTTCTACACATTTTTTTCTCGGCGGCAAATTCTAGTGCGGTTCAACTTTCAGTCCATAGTTCGAAAACGAATCACACAACATATATCTTAAACTTGATAGAAAATATCCCAGAGAGTATGGCTTTCCGATGATATATTACAGTAATGGGTCAGGAAATTTTAACATGCACTAAAACGCTGATATTTGGACGATGATCTTGAAATTTCGTCTAAACCGAAAATATTTACTACTGTGACACCTTAATTAGCTCGGTTATCGTCTAATAATCGGGAAAATACCAGCCTTACAAACCTCCTGGATGATATATCGGATTTATTTTTGTAAAATATGTTTAATTGCTCAGATAAAAATGCTCATTTGAATATAGGTTATGTGTTTGGATTTTTTTATATTGACCATTTCAATACATGTGTCAGTT